>LWCB01015093.1:0-15114 GCA_001630525.1 Coelastrella sp. M60 | reverse complement strand
CCAAACAAACAAATGCATGCCATGATACGATACCTGCTTCCCTGATCCTACAAGCTTAGCATCTGGACCCTGATGCATAATGTCTCAAAAATTCTCAACGAGAAGGCTCCCCATTCTACAGTGTTTCTGCTGAAAGCACAAGACCATGGTAGAGCTCATGGCTCGTCAGGTACAAAATGAATACCTGCAGTAGCAGGTTACCACAGAAAACCATCAGAGGGCAATCACCCAAAGGCGCCAACCAGAGTGAACAATGGCTCATGGGGCACAATAACACACTCACTACACCAATTGTACCAGTCCATGGATCAAGCATGCATAATCAGGTCCCTCATGACACATGGGGGTGAGTTGAGCAACAATCAAAACTACCACCACTGTATGTGCTGAAATACAAACATCATTGCTATTGTAACTACCACCGATAGAGCTGTGATTTGTGCTACATTCAGACTGATTGCTGTCAGTTGTGACAGCTTCTGATGAACAGCAGCACCCCATTCAGTATCGTCAGCGGCTGCAAGTGCTTGCTGCTCTAAGTGCTGCTGCCTCAGAATCTGTCTCTGTTGTAGTCCACTTGACGGTACCATGTTGCCCAGTGAGCTACACCTAACAAGCAAAGAGTCCCCTGGCGTGGAATGCCAAACATAAGCACGTCTTGACTGCTGAAGCTGTTGTAGTGCAGCCTGACGTCTGCCAGCAAACTGCTGGTCAACCTGATCATGATGAAGTTCAAGAGACTTGAGACATCTGAAGACATCAAAGACATCCCACAATGTTGAGAACAAGTCTGAATTCATCCATGCAAGAGACTCTGCAAATTGCATCGTTTCTGTGCTGTATTCGCTGCAGCTGCCGCCGCTGCTGCTTGCGCTGCTGCTACCGCTGCTGCTACCGCCGCCGCCGCTGCTGCTGCTGGTGATGCTGATACCGCTGCTGCTGGTGATGCTGCCGCCGCCGCTGCTGGTGATGCTGCCGCCGCTGCTGCTGCCGCTGCTGCTGCTGACGCTCTCAGAAAGACTCACCCATACCAGCTGGTGCAAACTTGGCCAAGCTGCTGCTGCTGCTGCCCAGCCTCCTGCCCAGCTGCTGTCATCAACAGTAAGCTGCTGTAGCTGGTTGCTTGCAAGGATTTCAGGACTGTCCAGATGACAGCCGGTGAGAGTCAACGTCTGCAAGTGTGGGCGCACAACTGCTGCTTCATAAGTAGCCTGCACACTGCATGGCAGCAGCTTGCAGCAAGCGCTACTGCTACATTCACCTAAACCATCATCATCATCATCATCATCAGTAGCAGCAGCAGCAGCAGCACTCATCATGATGTGAAGTTCTTGGCCTTCCAACACCTCCAAACCCGCTGGCAAGCAGTCCACTGGAAGATCTAGGAGTTGCTCCTCATTAAAAATGACCAGCTCTCGTAACCCACCAAGCTGCAGCAGTGCATGGTACCATGAACGTCCTGCCGCCAATGATGCAACACGTGCTGTTGCTGCTCCTGCAGGTTCTGAAGCTGAGACAAAGTTTCCAGACAGCTCAAGCTTTGTCAAGCTGCTTCCAGGTCCCCCAGCAGCAGCAGTCAGTGGCAGCAGCAGATCATCTGTCAGACACACTATTGGGCTGTCAACAGTCACTCCGTAGACACTCATCGACAGCGACTGCAAGCCTGGTACTGCCGCTGCTGTTGAGAATGCCGTTGACATATCTGTTTGGATGGAATCAGTGCAGCCAATGTGATATTTCATGTCAACCTGCAGCGAGGAAAACCAAAGAGCAAGGAGTAGTAGGCACCATCAGCCCACATGCACTATTAGTGATAGCACCTGTTTGTGCATATATGGTGAGCAATCTGTGCTACCTCTCAACAACATGACAACACTGCACTACACTTATGTGTGACTTCTACAATCACAGTCTGCAGATGAGGCACATGACCTTTTGGAACGCCCGTCAGCTACAATAACAGCACTGTGGATCGTACACATGCTACCATCCACATCAATGCAAGCGGCAACAACACAATCCTCTACTGGTGCATTGGCTCATGGCTGTGGCAACTTACCTCAAGATGTTTGAGGGACTTCATGTCACTCAGCAGATCAGCCAGGGCCCCAATATGGTGGTCGTAGAAAGATACATGGCAGCTGTTGATGTGATTCATCAGTAGAGCAGCTGGGCGGGAACTGTAGTGAGACAAGTGCTGTGTGAACTCCAGATGGTGTGAATGGTCACTGCTGTTCTGGCTGTTGTCGACTTCAGGAGCCGTAGAACTCGGTAATACGTTTGCAGCATCCACATTCTAAAAAGCCTGCTTCAAATACCGAACATCAAGATTCACAAGCTCTGCCGCTTTGCAAAACTTCCCTGGATCACTACTGCTGTTAACGCATTGATAGGGTTGCTGCTGCTGCTGCTGCTGCCAGGACATACCACAGTAGGCCCAGTTCAGGCTCTTAGCCCTGACCTGCAGCTGCCTCAGCTTTGGATGATGCTACAGCAGCCAGCAGCCATAATCATCCAGGGTGGTGCATGCTGCTACTGTTGCTCCTGGTGATACTGAATGTGGCAGACCACTTTGGTCAAGGAGAGCAAGTGAAGCAGCTGCTACTGCTGATGATCCAACATCAACTCCCCATACATCAGGTATCTTGGAGATTGCCAACACCTCCAGGCACTTCAGCTGCAGCACTGCATGGGCTACTGCTGTTGTAACTGCACATTTAGCAACCTCCTCTGCAATGAGCTCTGAAGCTTGCTGCTGTCCTTCAACAGCGGAGTGCCCTGCAGGACTTGATGGATGAATAGAGTTATACAGATCATGCCTCATCACAGGAACTTCCCAACTGAGATACTGCAAGAGTGGGAACGCCATTGGCAGCTGCAAAGTTATTCGTGAGTATTCTGACCAAAACGGCATTACTTGGCACTTGCTGTCATGAACGGCTGTCCTGATGACATAACAATCAACATGGCAGGTCAGACTCTGCAGCATCCAGCCTTGTGCTGTTGTTGCTGCTGCTGCTGCCAGCTGTTTCAGGTCGTCCAGCAGGTCAGGTACTGCTACGCCTTTGATGACCAGGGTTTGTAGAGAAGGCAAAATGTGCTTCAGGGATATCAGTGTATCTATGCTGGTCCTGCCGACGACTGGGTGAGAGACTGCTCCAGGGACGTCCAGGAGGTGTAGTTCTCTGACACTTGTGCGTTCTGACAACAGCTGCATTGCTGCATCAAAGACTTCTGCTGTGATATTGCAAACAACATGTACGTGGATCTTACTGACATGTTGGAGACTGCGTGTGGCCTGGTGCCACTGCTGCAGCAGGTCTGTGTTGTCTGTCAATAGCAACGATATACACGGGATGTGAGCTGTTGTGCGCTCACAGACTGAGCGGCTGACCTCGCGCAGGCTGGCATGATCTGCAGGATTCAAGTTGTCCAGAATTGCCTGTATTCAACAGCAAGCAGCAGAGACAGTATGTATCAGTTGAGGCAACAAGCGCTTGATGGATATCACCCAGCACACTCCTTCAGACAGACACATGGTTCTGAAAGGTCGCATAAGAATAGCTGGCAGGTGAAGGGTGCAGACTGCAGTATTACTGCTGTTACGCTACTGAAAGCATGGCAGAGGCTGGCTGGCAGCTGCAAACACGGTAGCAGAGTTTCATGTTAATCTACAAGTTCCCTATCAAGCATTACAACGCTAAGCAATGGCTGCCAGTTGCCGTGACGTGCGGCTGTCCTCAAAGATGCTATGTAGTTTGCGAAGGTTTTGGGCATGGCAATGTGTTCTGAAAAGGCCTCAATGTGGACGAAGCAAGTATGGATTGCTGAGAACAGCGTTGTTGTTTGAGCTGCTTCGTCCCACCTGCAGTGCCCCCGAAGGAAGGTCCGACAGCAAGCAGCGCTCCATCTCGTAGGCCAGTATAGGTAGCATAAAATCTCAAAAAGTAATTTTCAGTTTAGAAATATATTCATGACAGCATCGGTCACTTTTGGCATGACAGGATTCAAATTGAGCTTTGTGCTGAAGAGACTGACGTACTACGCTAAGCTGGTGGTGTTGGAAGGACGTGATGCAGCGGGTGAGCACCGTAACAGGAGATCTATAGATACGCCTCAAACAAACAAACAAACAAACAAACAAACAAGTTAACGAGCTCGCGCCATACTTCCCTTGGGCATTTGAATGTGCATACAAATGCAATGCCATAATTTTTCAATGTCTGTGACAACAAATGACAACATATGATTTTAAGCAGGGCACTGTGCATAGAAATGTTACTACTGTAGTAACATGTAACATGTACTTGATGTCATGAGTGGATGTGAATGTGCCGTGAGTACAAAGATCTTACCGCCTGAACTGCATACTGGTATGACTTCCACCTGGAGAAGAAGTCGGCAACTTGATCGCCTTTCAACTCCGCAGCCAGCGTTAGGATAGAGGGCTTCTTGTCACACTACACAGAAGAAATGGCGACAGAATCATTCTTGCTAGCAAGAAACAAATGTAATAATTGACCAATGGGTGGAGAATGACATGCACGAGGCAACAAGTAAACATGAGAATCATATAGGCAAAAAATAGGCGTTATATTATCAGCCTTCTACATACCTCCCAGACAATTGACTTGTCGCCTTTGCGACCACTCTTGCCTAGTAGACCATCCTGACGCTGCCACTTCAACCACTTGCCGGAGGTCATGGTCTGCAGCGCCTCCACCAGGTAACTTGTGGGCTTGAGATGAGTACCAAGCTTCTTCATCAGACCATACTGCCCTGTGACGCTGTTGGCCTTTCCAGAACCGATGTCCGTACCAAAGTATGCCCGGAACTGGTCGGCCGGATTCTTCCAATAGCCATCCAAACAGGTGGTATCATGCGGGTCAAATGATTTGAGAAGAAGCTGTGCATGTTCCCAGCCATCTTGAGGAAGCGTCATGAAGGTGAACGCAGCAGTGTAGCTGGCTCCGAGCACAGTCTTCTGCAATTTGATTGGCACTGAACCTGCAGCCTCCTCCTTGAAGACCGCATACCTCTTGCCTTCCTCGGTCCCACGGTTCTTACAAGAGGTGTCATGGCTAGGCATACCATGACTCACCCACTTCTCCCGGCCCGTAATTACGAAGTTCAAGAGGTCAAGCTGAAGTCTCTGCATACATATGAACAACATCACATGGTTGGAGTTGGCTTTCTTGCTAGCAAGAATTCATTGAAGCAAAGTCAATTGATTTATTATCAAATTACTAACCGAAAGTTCTAGCCAGTAACTGTTCTATCTAGTCAGATCGATGCTAGCTTTCTTGCTGGCAAGAATATTTGGTTAATAAATTGGCCCTGCACCAACATACAGTTCATGCATCAACACCATGTGCATTGTAATGTTCTTGCCAGCAAGAAAAGAAATATGTTCGGCAATCATTGAAGATATGCTCACGTTTTGCTCCTCTTCCTGATCGCGGGCATTGTCCCAAGTACCAAGTTGGATTATATCCACATTGTCCTCAAAGTCCTCTACATGATACACTGAGTATGCTCGCTTCATGGTCAACCAGGTTGTGTCCTGAGAATTGGCTGCCAGCTTGTCGGCCTTGAGCTCCTGTGCAGCCAACGTGGAGTGGCGTCCTGCTATGGCATACAACTTGATGTCGCGGCTTTGCTCAGATTGAAGCACTGCTTGAAGATGATCCAAGGTGATGATGTTCTTGGGGTCACACCTTTCAGAGCCCTCAGGACGCAGGTCCACCAATAGCAATCTACCAGGGTTGCGAAACCTGCCTGCATACATCAAATCACACAAGCACAAGCAAACTCAGCAGTGCAAATCAAGTATGTCTAATATATATTCTCATGTTGAACTGTATATGTTCAATTATGATACACGTTTGTATATCAAAAGTGGCAACATATATGTCTTGGCACCAGCATACACGTTGCATACACTTCCTATGTAACTGATGAGCAATAACAACACCGCTCACCGAAGTCAAATGATTCCTTCAACCGCTGGACATGGGTAGGTTGCAGGACACGTGAGAGATACTTGTTTGGAACATGATGTGCAGTGACTTTGTCCAAGTCGATCTCAATGAAGTGCTCAGCCCCTTTGTCTCGCCATGATAAGGTGTTTGCAGCCACTTTCGCCATGTGCTGCTCCCGCTCCTGGATGGACTCTAGTTCCTGCGCCTGCGAGCATTGATTACAGTTGTGTCTGACTTTAAGCGTTGTAAAACGACCATAGGCATTGTACGGTATGACCATAGGCAGTGCATGGTGAAATTGTCATTGTCCCAACACATAAAAGTTTGCACACCTTTTTGTCCGTGTTGCTTGTCTTGTCCTTGTTGCTTGATTTACCGCTTGACGCTCGCTTCCTCACAAGGTTGCTACTTTGCCTCCTTGCTTTCAAACTGTTGTACTTGGCTTCCCTCGTTTCACTGGTGATAAGGCGTTTGCCACGGGGTCCAACTTGTACTGGAGGGGCCTACACACATACCCACACACACACTACTTTTGATACTCCAATAAACTACAATCACAATTACTGATCATATGTAATCAATGAACCTGATCACTTTCAAACACAATTTCATATGTTTGCATACAAGAATTTTTACCTGTTGTGTAGCAGACGCTTTGATGATCTCCATCTTGAATGTGATCACTTTCAAAACATATGTTCAACATCACTCAAGCATTTACCTGCTCTGGTGCAGCATCATCATCATTCTCTTCTTTGTCATCATCACTATCAATATCGGATTCAGTGCTTTCATCGTCACTGCTCTGGTCACCACCATCAGCCTGAGCAAACAGAAAAACAAGTAACATCAAATATTCTTGTGAGCAAGAAAACTATTGCTGTTCAACAACCGGTGTTAGGCATCCTCTACGCTGCATGGCCGACTTGGTTCACAATCGTACCTCGTTCTCAGTCAGTACATT
Organism: Coelastrella sp. M60; assembly: GCA_001630525.1. NCBI lineage: Eukaryota > Viridiplantae > Chlorophyta > Chlorophyceae > Sphaeropleales > Scenedesmaceae > Coelastrella > Coelastrella sp. M60. Next base: position 8,169 of record LWCB01015093.1, on the reverse strand, counting down.
GGCATGCGCTCTTTCCTCCTCCCGTGCTGCTTTCTCCCTCCCCGTTCCCGTTGCTGGTGCTTCTGATGTTACCGTTGCCGCCGCTGCTGCTACAGCCGCTGCTGTTGCTGTTGTAGCTGTTGCTGCTGCTGTTGCTGCTGCTGCCCTCCTATTACTTGGGGTTCTAGACTTGTCTGCACCAGATGGGGCCTGCAACAAAATTACAATGGACATGCATTAGCATGTTGCTTGCATATACAATCTTGTACAATGTGAGTGCTCTCACCTGCTTAGCGTTGTTTGAATCCTTGATTCCAGAGTTGACAACACTCGGTAGGGCCTACAGCAAAGTCATATCATAACATAGTCACATATTCACAAGCCCCATCATGGTGTCACATGACAATGGATATGCCTCGGATTTATGTCGCATACACATGAATTGTGTACAATGTACACACATACACTAACTATGAACTCACCCGCCTGGCCTTCTTACAACTTCTATCGTTGTCACCACCAGCAGGGCCCTGCAGCAGAACCATATTGTAATACAGTCACATACTCACAAGCTCCGTCACAATGTCACGCTGTAATACATATGCCTTAGCCGATTGCTCCATACACACGCACCTTTCGCTTGTCGCAAGGTGGGGGAGTTGCCTCTGCTGCATTGTCGCCCTGCACACAATCATATCATGTCACACAGTCATGTTGAGCATTCGGTTTTGACATAGACGGTGGGTATTCTTGCAGGCAAGAATGCAGAGACTACCATGTGGACTTTTGCTGTGAAGCTAATGCACAAAAGCTTTTGCACCTACCTTGATGGCATGATAAGCCTGCAGCAACCCCTCCTCCAAGTTTTTCTTCAAACGCCGAGACCACAGGAATTTCCAGTGCTCCTCGCTTTCAATCCCCTCATGAGTATCGTACCCCCACATGCTGGCACACATAGCAGCTAGCAACCATCCAGCCAAATGAGAAGGAACTTCGACTGAATGAGCGAGGCTGATGGGCTCCATAGCCAGCTCGTCAAACTGCACTGATGAACCCGCTAAGGATGACTTCCAAGCTTGAAACCGCCCCATTGCCTGTATGATCATAGGGTCCAACATGGTGGCATCAAACCAAGTGATGGGGATCTCCAGAATGAGGCACCGCGAAGTCACCTCGCTTAACTCGCCCATACCACCTTCTTCGGGAGTCTTCAACCCCCCTTTGGTGCCAATCTTCTCATAATAGACATACCGTAGACTGGTGCCCATGTCTTGGAAGCACAGGTCCTGCATATTAACAGTGTAATCAATTATTATCAGTCAGTATATCTAGCTGATTCAGCAGTGCCAAAGGTCAATTGAAAGACAGAGTAGGTAGGCAGCTCATGACAATGTGCAAGTGCGATATGTTTTGTAGATGGATTCTTGCTGGCAAGATATACATGCACAAATGGTGTCAACATACATGCACAATGTATTCTTGCCAGCAAGAATTTCTAATTATGGTTCATTTGGGTATACAACTCTCTGCATAAGTGTGAGCTGCAACAAACATTCTTGCCGGCAAGAATGTTTTTGTTGGTGAGCACATGTGTCAACTATATCTTGCCGGCAAGATATCGTCGTAGTCTAGGTCCCCTCTTACTGCCACAAAGTTTGAAGTTGTCTGTCTACTAATCATTCTCCATACCTTTTCCCCAGTGTTCAATTCTTTCCTGAACTTGTCAGCATGATGTGCATCAACAGGTACCCTGATGCGAACAGCTGAGTGGTCCTTCAATACCTTGATAGAGATCAACAGCAGGATGGGCAACTGTGGGGGTTGTTGATTCATTGCACCAGATCTATGGTTGTAACCTTCTGAGACAAGAGCACTCTTGACCTGCAAGCACATAACAGGCGCAAACATCAGTGTCGCTTTTGTAACCTGATAGTCAGGCACAAGTACCATTGTCACTTGTATGAAACGGTGTAGTTTATAAACGGTTATGCGTTCTTTTGCCATTTTTGCATTAGATCTTAGATTAAAAATCGTTGTTTTCTTACTTGGTCGCCATACATGACCACATAGCACAATGGGATCCACTTGTTCCGGTCGTTCAAATCGCAAAACCTCAGGGGCCCCGACTCGCATGGCTTTGCTAATAGCGAAAAATACTTCGTTGCATCTCTAGTCCCTTTCTGCTTAACCACTGCAGCACGGTTGCTGGTATCGGTCAACAAGGGCTGTCGGTCGTGGAACACGGGGACCTGCGATAACACACGGCGCATATGAATCAAAATAATCAAGAAATATCGCCATTCAAGCCATTGACAAGAGTTACGCCTATCACAACACAAGATGCGAGGGGCAGTGATCAACCGTCGCAGCGCGCTTCTTGCTGTGCTGCTAACTGCCTTAGCCGTCTTGGAGATGAGTATGTCAAGGTAATATTGAACATATTGTTGAGCATCCAACCTTCGGAAAGCATGGAGCTGATATATGTCAGTGGTCTGCGCTTGGGCTGCCCGTTCACACATGGCGTGCAAACTTGTTTTGCGCCACTCCATCATTGTTGATAACACTATTATATTGCTATGCTGTCAATCGATATGTTGTTTTCCTGCTGCTGCGAACAACCAACAACCCGACGGACATAGGGGCCTCGCTCACCTCTCGCCTCATGCCGTCTTTCTTTCTCTTCACATGTAGAGACGAAGTAAAGTGCTCAACAACATGCCAACTGCGCAGCGATGCGAGTATCTATACCGTGAGATGCTGGTTGAGTACCCGAATGGCTAGTTCAGGTGCGTGCGAATCGAGCATAACTTTGCGAAACAACAAATTGAAACATGATGTATATAACTGCTTAAAGATAGCTTCTATGTTTGCCAATATGGTGCCCACCTAGCTGCGAGCTAACAATGGTTTTGAGTTTCCGGTCGGATGGCACGCGTGCACCTGATTTGCGATAACTTAGATCGGTTTTGTCATGCTTTGAGCTTGATCAGGGATGGTGTGCTGGCTGTGATGCAGTGGTCGCAAGCTAATGTCGCTGATCTTGCTTGCACGGCTACCGTAGAAGTGACGTCAACTCCGTGCATCCATTTAACCATCACCGTTGCTTGCATCCTCTTGTTGCAGGCCGAAAGGAGAACATCTGTGCAGGATTGCGCAACGCAGAATGTGTTGCGTCAACCAAAATGAGTTCTATCGCATCAAGAAGCATGCGAAAGAACAGTTGCCGTATGAGTACAAAAGCACCAAGACCAGTGACTCTAGCGTTCCAGTCACTGAGATTCAGAAACGTTTCGTGGAGGTCACAGCTGCAATCATTGACAGTCTGGGCGAGACTATGCCACACGAGCACGTCAACAATCCCAACAGCGACCAAAGTGAAAAACAACGGTCAATGGTGCTCATTCCAAATGCCTTGTATTCCAACAAAAAAAAGTTGTACAAGGATCTGCAAAGCCGATTACTGGGGATACAGTACGACTACTTCCGAGTGCTCTGGAAACGGTTCAACTGGCATGTCTCCATCAAGAAATGGAACCCGTTTGCAAAGTGCGATACTTGCGTCGGTCTGCGATACAAGTGGGTAGCTCCGAGCTGTATCATATCATGCATACTTCTTGCTGGCAAGATAAGTTGCTATTGATAAGCAAAACAATTCAATGTCCAAAATTTCAATCCAATCACTTCTTGTGAGCAAGAATTATGAATGGTAGGGCGACTGATATGTGTGTATTGCATCTTGTATTTACAGTGCTTTTTGTGCATGATCTTTTTTGTGTCATGTTATCTGCATTGCAGTATTCTCAACTCCAAGGGCGACAAAGAACGCAACAAATATTGCGAACTGCAACGACAACACAGGGAGCAGGTCACCTACTTCCATAAGCGGGCAGCAACCCTACTCAACCTGCCCGTGGAGCATCCTGACAAGTTCCTGGGGGTGTACATGGATGGCATGGATAGCAAAAAAACTCAAGTGCCTTGGCTCAGAAGTGATGCTGCATACAGCAAGGATTTGGACAGCACTGGTAGGACCTTGGATACACAACTCGTTGGAATGCATGTGCCAAGGCGTGGGTTCTACGGCTTTTGGGTGTATCCGTTCTTCAAGCAAGGCGGAGATGGAACATGCACTCTGCTCCTTCGCTTATTCAACCAAATATTGGCCACAGAGGGACGGCTCCCAAGGGTGCTGCTGCTCATGTTGGACAACACTTGCAAGGAGAACAAGAACAACAGAGTGGTGTCCTTTCTTGCATACCTTGTGCATCAAGGGGTGTTCGACTCAGTGCAGGTCGTTTTCCTGTTGGTGGGACACACACACTGTGTCATTGACCAACGCTTCAGTGTCATCCACCGGGAGCTTGCGACCAAGGATGCCTTCACCCTACCACACTTGGTGGAAGCAGTTCAGCACCTGCAACTCAAGGATAGAAACACCGGCGTTGCCTCTAATCTCCAACAAGAGGTCGAACAAGCACTGGACTTCTCCTGGCTTACAAACCATGCATACCACTTCAAGGGATTGGGTACCACAAGGATTGAGGGGGAGAAGCACACGGCCCACACCATCTGGCTCAGTAAGGTTGATGGTGATGTCGTGTTTCAGTATAAAGATCTGGATGTCCCAGGACCATGGCAAGGTCAATTCTTTGACAACAAGCCGATGAAGGTGGGTTTACAATATGTGTTAGCAGAATTCTTGCTGACAAGAAATGCATTGTAAACTTAAGTTCCAAGTTCTATGTTCTGTAACATTGGATAAACAGAAGTCGTAGTGGATTGTGTACCAAAGCAAGGCGATATCACGTACTTATGTTTTATATAATGTCATTAACACAAAACGTCGCCTCTTCTCTCCAGGTCTTTGAAACACCACCCGTCGCACCTGTTGACCTCAAAGCCATGCCCCGAGTTAAGTTGGACCTTACTGACATCAAAGTGAAGGTTGCGGCGATGCTGAAGTTTTGTGGACTCCAACAAGACAACGAGGTGCAACAGGGTGACAACGAACCAGCCCATACATCTGCAGTTGCTGAGTATTGGGGCAAAAAGGTAGACACGAAGACCTGGTGGGACAACAAGTTTGCCTGGGAAGATTCTTTCTGGCAAGAAAAAGGAAACAGCGCTGTGTCGGAGCAAACCTGGAGCGACTCTAGGCTCCGCTCGTGGCTGCCTTGTCATCCAAACAACAATACACCATGGAGGCAACCAGTCAATGACAGTGCAGCCTCCGTTGCTGCTTCCCTACTGGAACAACATAATTTTGGCCCTCCTGCTGAGATCCCATTTCCGTCTCAAGCCAAATGGATCGGTAGACCCAGAGTTCCAGGAGACCTCCCGGACACCTTGGAGTTCTTCAACCCCGAACGCGACATCGGTTGCAACACCATCGTGTTGATGTTGATCGACAGGGATGTCTCAACCCTTGGACGTGGGTGGGACTTGGCCGTTGTCTCAGCAGTAAGAGACACTGCCAACGGCAAAGTCTTTGATGGGGATTACTTACGGCCGCAGCTCCCAGCTTCTGGCCCCGGGTTGAAGAAGGGCAGGGGCACTGGAGCAGAAGTAGAGAGTTGGCCTGAAGGTTGGGAGAACCTGCCGTTGATTCAGTTCTTAACAGCTACAGGCAGAGGTTGGGACTTTGTTGATTGCAACGTAGACGTGGTTGTGTGGGGTACAGAGTCAGCTGCGAGAAAGGGCAGGCAACGGGTTTGGGGCATTAAGCCCAGGGCACGGCCAATCCTTCTGGCGCAGATAGCTGAGGCTGAGCGTGCATCTGCAAGGTTGTCCGATTTATCTGCCGCTACCTCCGCTGCGCGGGCGGCTGAGTTGGCAGCTCGTTGCGGTGTTGCCCGTGAATGTCGTACAGTTGGTGGTACGAGCATGATGGAGGGCGGTGATAGTGGTGAAGAAGATGATGTTGGTGAAGTGGGCTTGTGTGATATGTACGACGGCAGTGACAGTGATGGTTGAAGCCTTGGTGATGAACTGATTGTGGTCATCTGCATGATACTGTATATTCATGTGCGTGATGTTGGTCATCTGCATGCATAGCTCGACATTTCTTGCCAACAAGAACGTTGTTGCTTGTCCAGAGCATTCGACTTATATCTTGCCAGCAAGAATGTGCCGGGCGGTGATAGAATTCTTGCCGGTTCAAGTCTGCCGGTACAACAGTGGGTTTTCCAAACCAGTACATTCTTGCCGGCCTTGTTGTAGTCATCTGAAGGGCACCTGTTGGTAACATGAACATTCTTGCCAGCGATCATCACCAGTCCGTTGGTCGACATTTGCCCATGCAAATATTCTTGCCAGCACAAATGTCGACCTCAAAACAAGCAGTTCGGTGGTTAGCGCTACCGGCTACGAGAAGTTCCTGTTAATTGCAAACTCCCTGAAATACCCGGTCCACCATCAAGTATTTGCGAACTCCATGAGGTACCCAGTCCACCATCAGGTACTTGCAAACTCCCAGAGGAACACAGTGCAACATAAGGTAGTTGCAAACTCCCTGAGGTACCAATTCCACCATCAGATACCTTCAAACTCCTTAAATACTTGCAAACTCCCTGAGGTACCAATTCCACCATCAGATACCTTCAAACTCCTTAAATACTTGCAAACTCCCCGAGGTACCAATTCCACCATCAGATACCTTCAAACTCCTTAAATACTTGCAAACTTCCTGAGTTACCTAGTCCACCATTCGGTACCTGCAAACTCCCTAAGGTTCTAGGTCCCTTGTCGAGCATCAGGTACTTGCAAACTCCCTGAGGTACACAGTCCAACATTAGGTAGTTGCAAACTCCCTGAGGTACCAATTCCACCATCAGGTACTTGCAAACTCCTTAAATACTTGCAAACTTCCTGAGTTACCTAGTCCACCATTGGGTACCTGCAAACTCCCTATGGTTCCAAGTACCTTGTCGACCATCAGGTTAATTGCAAACTCCTTGAGGTACCCAGTCCACCATCAGGTAGTTGCAAACTCCATGAGGTAGCTAGTCCACCATCAGGTAGTTGCAAACTTCCTGAGTTACCTAGTCCACCATCTGGTACTTGCAAACTCCTTGAGATACCCTGTCCACCATCTTCCTGAAGAACCTAGTCCACCATTGGGTACCTGCAAACTCCCCAAGGTTCCAAGCACCTTGTCGACCATCAGGTTGATTGCAAACTCCCTGAGATACCCGGTCCACCATCAAGTAGTTGCAAACTCCATGAGGTACCCAGTCCACCATCAGGTACTTGCAAACTCCTTGAGGAACACAGTGCAACATAAGGTAGTTGCAAACTCCCAGAGGTACCAATTCCACCATCAGATACCTTCAAACTCCTTCGATACTTGCAAACTCCCTGAGTTACCAATTCCACCATCTAATACCTTCAAACTCCTTAAGTACTTGCAAACTTCCTGAGTTACCTAGTCCACCATTGGGTACCTGCAAACTCCCTAAGGTTCTAGGTACCTTGTCGACCATCAGGTTAATTGCAAACTCCTTGAGGTACCCAGTCCACCATCAGGTACTTGCAAGCTCCCTGAGGTACCTAGTCCACCATTGGGTACCTGCAAACTCCCTAAGGTTTCAGGTACCTTGTCGACCATCAGGTTAATTGCAAACTCCCGGAAATACCCGGTCCACCATCAGGTAGTTGCAAACTCCATGAGGTAGCTAGTCCACCATCTGGTACTTGCAAACTCCTTGAGATACCCTGTCCACCATCTTCTTGAGGAACCTAGTCCACCATTGGGTACCTACAAACTCCCTAAGGTTCCAGGTACCTTGTCGACCATCAGGTTGATTGCAAACTCCCTGAAACACCCGGTCCACCATCAGGTAGTTGCAAACTCTATGAGGTACCCAGTCCATCATCATGTACTTGCAAACTCCCTGAGGTACACAGTCCAACATTAGGTAGTTGCAAACTCCCTGAGGTACCCATTCCACCATCAGATACCTTCAAACTCCTTAAATACTTGCAAACTTCCTGAGTTACCTAGTCCACCATTGGGTACGTGCAAACTCACTAAGGTTCCAGGTACCTTGTCGACCATTAGGTTGATTGCAAACTCCTTGAGGTACCCAGTCCACCATCAGGTAGTTGCAAACTCCATGAGGTAGCTAGTCCACCATCAGGTAGTTGCAAACTTCCTGAGTTACCTAGTCCACCATCTGGTACTTGCAAACT
>LWCB01015078.1:0-19271 GCA_001630525.1 Coelastrella sp. M60 | reverse complement strand
CTGCAAAGCAAAGTATATTTTGAGATTCAAATATAACAATGAGTTGCATGCTCGTTCTGCAGGTGTATCATGTTTCTGTTGTTTCTTGTCGTCTGTGGGGTGATAGCTTTAGTGATTGTGAAGGTCGTGAAGCCAAACAAGGCAGCTATACAGACCGCAGCAGTCAGTGTAGGTCTGAATTCCACTGACTGGACACAGCAGATCAGCAGTGGAGTGAGCCAGGCAACTGTTGCCATCTCAAACATTGCAACTAATGCAGGAGGCAGGAGGATGCTACATCTGCCATGGATTGGGCAGAGATGGCAGTGACAGCCATCTAGTAACAACGTTACACATGGCTGCTTTTCAAGGCTTTGAATCAAGTGCACGTTGCACGGGTGGGTGGAAAGCAGGGGCGTATACTGGGCATCAGTCACATAATATTGCCAACTTGGTTCAGTGAACTTGCATAGGTTGCCTTTTGTGCAGTCACACTGACTGGTCGCTGGCTTGACAAACATGACACAATCAGCATCTGATACATGTCCTGCTAGCACCACGCAAATCAGCTCTACCAGACTTAGTGCAAGCAACACAGTGCCACAACCTGCATCAACAGAGTGGCACAGCATGTGATCACAGACCACAAGGCAGTTCAGTACTTCAGGTTGGCCATAAAAGCTGCCAGTTGGAGTAGTTGTTACGCCACAGCTGGGAAAGAGGGGTGGTGTGGGCTTCAGCATGCACTGCACCCCGGGGCAGTGCTGGTTTTCACAAGAACTTCTCCAAACATCTGCAAAAAGGTCATTAGAGAACAACATGCATGAGACTCATATGAGATATGTTGGAGAGCTACTAGTGATGTGAAAGAGAAGTCCTTTGAGAAACAGAAGCTGTATTGTCTGAATATGGAGACAAGAATTACTGCTTACGTCAAGCATTGTAGCCAAGATTGCATTGATGGGCCTGGTCACCTAGTCAACAATCATGAGCACAAGAATAAATGTCTCCAACATGGACACTAGCAGGAGAAACTCTCTGAGAATCTGGAGAACAGAGAACTCAAAATAATTTGGAGAAAACGAGGCTCCTTTCTCCAGAATTTAGAGAGGTATGTAGAGAGCTTAGAGAAGTGAAAGAATGCTTTAGGGAAAAGTATGAGAAAATCGCAGGGTCCCAGTGATGGGACTTAGGCGCGCAACTCACCGCTGGTCCCAGTCAGCCGTCCACATGCCCCGCGTTACATGAAGAGTGACAAATATTTTTGTGTTATGTCCGTGTCATGTGTGTACACCACTCAATAGCCGCAAGCATGCCTTGAGTATCATGCAGCTAAGCGTACACTGCTGGGATGCACACAAGTTCTTTTGTTGCAGATGCTTGTATAACACAATATGTATAACACATATTCTATATCGGGACGAGCTACTTGCCGTACTGTGAACGGCAGGTTCGTTGCAGCGGCAATGGCCTGCGATGTTGCTGTGTCAGCTGGAAGAACCTGCAAGAGTAGCCCAGCACCAGTGAAGAACGCGCCACAAATGGACTATAGCGGACTGTTGACCAGGCACAAGCACGGCGGTTGTCCTGCGCTGTTCCTGGTACGGCATGCAGCAGCTGCAGCAGCAGCAGCAGCAGTAGGCCGCATTCAGACAGTTCTGTCAACCGAGTGCTTGCTCATCCCTGCAGGCACCAATGGAGAACCTTGCAGACAGACCTGCGCGCATCGCACTTAAAGAAGCAGCTGGTGGCTTTGATGAAGCATGCACAGGCGAGACAGTCAGCATCTGCATACAGATGCATCAGGGGCAGCATGCAACACTGGCTCATACCCACACCTTGGGAGCCGTGTGAGATTTCAATGATACTTTTCTACATCATGGACTGCTTGGATAGCAGTGAGCATTGTCAACATCATGATCAGCAATGCAAGCCATATCACACTGCTCATACCTCTAGAGAGAGCAACACCCGTGAGAGGCTCTGCCCACAGCATAAGCTCCCCAAGGCATATCTTGCACAATGATGACCGTTATCTCGGCCCCAATGTTGTGTCACTTACCTGCAGAATTCATCAGAGTCCCCGGCAACTCAGATCACCCCCAAGCCACCACCAGGGGCATCACTGCCAGTTATGATGCTTGTGAGCTGGGTGACATTCCTCTAGCAGCTCAGCTGATGGGCAGCAACAAGGACTTGCTGGCTGCAGCAGCACATAGACTTGTCAATGTTAAGAAGGCACCAAGGATAGATCTCAATTGTGGTAGGTGCCAGCTAGACATGCAATGAAGTCAAGTCAAAGTCACAGTGTTACGGGGTACGCAGCATGCCTCAAGGTGGATACAGTGAGAAGTGTCAAGTGGCAGCAGCAGGGAAGCAGTCAACGCAGGAACTTGTTGTGTACCAAGTGCTCACCAGTGTGTGATCGAGTCTGTGTACTTGAGTGCTGCACTTCAAATATTCCCGGGAACCACCACTCTGAAATCAGTCAGCATCCTCCGTTCAGCACTAAATCCACTGTGACTCTTGTTTGCTGTATGTTGCAGGTTGCCCTGCCAATGTTGTGACAGGCGGTGGTGCTGGATCAAGGTGAGGCTGAGCGGCACAGAGCTCTGCAAATCACTCACCTCGACACGTGCATATGAACTAGCATCTATACACCTGGACTGGCCTGATGTGCCTTCCCTGCAGTTTTGCAAAGGGTCTGAACAATATATCACCCGTTGTGGCTGCAAGCATGTTGATTGACTTGCTGATACCTGACACAGTAGGCCAACTGCAAGTGCCAAACAGTTCCAAGGAAGTCCCAGACTCCTGTCTGCTGACTTGTTGTGTGTAGTCTCCTGAAGGACCCCCATCAGCTGTTCAGTGTGGTCAGACACCTGGTAGCTGCTGTAGAGGGGGTAGTGCCTGTGACGGTCAAGATGCGCAGCGGCTTCCTTGATACAACACTCTTTGAAGACAATCTGCTAGCGGCCCAGGTAGATCTCTGTAACCACCTCAACATGGCACCATGGCAGAAGCAGAAACTGCAGAAAACACCCCTGTGGTTGACATTGTTGATACTGCCGTTGAAAGATCCTGGTAGTCTACTTGTCTTAAACATCCACAGTGTCGTCTGCCTTTTGTCCATGTTGCTGGCTGATTGCCAAGGAACGATATGCCCTGCTTTGATGCATGTATCGTGCTTTGAACTAGTCATGCCTGTACCTGCAGGAAGCTGGTGCTTGTTTTGTGACCATTCACCCTCGCACAAAACAGCAGTCATACAATGGCCGTGCTGATTGGTCGCTCATTGCCCGGGCCAAACAGCTACTTCAAATACCTGTGGTGAGCCAGATCACCGGCCAGTGCATGATGCATATGAGACGTGCCTTGGTAATACATTTCCATTCTGGTTCTCTGTTGCAGTTTCAGAACTCCTGCGTATTATGCTGCAGCAGAGTATAAGTGCTGCATGAGCCCTCACAACTGTTCAACCACAATCCTTATTGTAGAGCCTGGCTTTTGGCACCTCAACAGCATACCCTTGGTTTGACAAATAGCTTCAGGACAACTTGTGTCTGTGCAGATTGGTAATGGTGACATTGTTGATGTGCCAAGTGCTGTGGCCATGGCACAACAGACAGGCTGTGATGGCCTCATGATAGGCAGGGGGGCGCTGCAGGACCCGTTGATTTTCAGACGCATCAGGGATCACTTTGCTGCACACGAGGGTGGTGCAGGTAGTGTCAGGCAGACTGGTGAGAGAGAGAGCAAAGTTGTGGAGCACTTCTTGAGGCTGTATGCCTCATATGGCTTTGATGGCAGAGCAGACGGTGCTGAGCAGACACTGGTGAGGTGGAGCTGCAGCTAGCATAGTATGCTTTCATAGCTCTGATGATGAACATTATGATATCTGGCATGTTGTGCACTATTGCGTGTGGCAGGCCTTCAGGAATACCAACTTGTACTATTTTCTAGACAGGGTATGCTGCAGCTGGTGCTGGCAATGGTACATTCGTACAGAAAGGTAATGAAAGGTAATCTGTAATTTTCCTTTCATAATCTGTGCGTCTGATCCTATTAATGTCCAACAGAGCCAGTCTGGCAGAATAGGCCGGTTGAAGAAAGTGATGAAGTACATCTTTAGTGGACAACCTGAACTAAGGTCCGCATGCAGCGACCTGCTGAGAGCACAGCCAGGACAAGTCACTGCAGACGACTTTCTGGAGCAGATTGTGCAGCAGGTCTGTGCCACACAACAGCCTGGCCAACTCTGGCAGGATCTCACTCTACCACTGCTCACTCTGTTGTGTTGTTGTGGTCAGGAGGCTTGTATGGTCATATTTGGTCATGAATGATCTTGCACATTGAGCTGCTGGTACCTGGGCACTGCAGCTTGTGGCTGGTCTGGTGATGATGCTTGCTGCTTACTGTTTGCAGGTGTTGCTGCATTGGTGTGAAGGTGGTCCTTCAGAACAAGTGCTAGTGAGCCACCTCACAATGCCCGGCAAGAGCAAGGCTGAGCAGACATGGCAGCCAGTGGCTGTGACCGGCCGGTGACATGAAAACAGCCACCCGGTCTCATCTGCAGGGGCTTTGACAGGCTTTTGCCCTTGACAGCTAAGCCAACATGTTGCATATTCCCCACAGAGAAGCGCTGCGATATTGAGTGGCCAACAGGTGAGTGTGAAGGCCTTGTCTCTCTGTTGTGCAAAAACAGCTGTGTAGTCCAACAGGCTATGTAGCAATGACACGTTCTGACATAGAAGAAATCAACCAAGTAGGTGCTAATTTGCTGAGTCCAATACACTCAACCACAACTGGATATCTGACTAGCAAGGTTACCTGGGAGCTGAAGATTACAGTATTCATCAACATCTTTCTCTGAAAGGACCTTTTGCTCTGATGATTAATCATGTGCCTCGAAGCTATGTTGCAAGATGAGATTGTGTTCTTTGCAGGAGAACTGCTGAAGGCAACAGGAGTTGCCAAGTCGGCCAAACCTCTTGGCATACCACATGATGGTGGCAACTGCTATGACTGTTGTGGACGCTCTGTTTGAGGCAACTTTATCAGCAGAGTAGTATATGTTCGCTTTTACCATGCCTAGCAGCGCGTTTGGTGACTTTGAAAGTGTTTCTATGTCTCAGCAGAGTGTGTCTGCATATTCCTCTGGGTGCTTGGCTACTGCGCTGGAATGCGTAATGCTGCCAGGCTGGCAGCACTAGCTGCTAGTGTACAGTGTACCCCTGGCAGGCTGGTTAACTGTGATGTCACAGCTATTCAGTGAGCTGTCGTTGCCATTTTTTTCTGCAACATACTGTCAATGCTATGTTTGTTGAACAGTACGATACCGTACTCCGATCAACTCTCTCAGAAGGCATGTCACATGGCTTTCTGCGTGTTTGCTGTGTTTTCTTATACATGGCTTGGGTTCAGAAGCACACCTCCACGTGTTGATGACACAGCTCTGGGTGGCGGCCCCCGTGCATATCATTCAGCTGTATCAGGCATCTTATTTGTGGCCAACTTGTGTACATGGCCACGTACACCTGAAGGCAGGGTTGCTACAGGGTTTGTAACAATCCTGCTTGCTTGAATGTATGCACTGGTAGTACCGTTGCAGCCCAAGATCTACTATGCTGACCTAGGTGTTGATGGTGATTCAGGGAGTCACAGTGTGAGTGACAGTTATGATGATGATACTATCATCATAGTATGTCCGAGTTGATTAAATTATCCAGTGGTGAAGAGATGCTCGAGCCCTTGTTATATGACATATGATGATGATGTATGCATAACAGGGACAGTCATATGAGTTATGAAGGTGTTACTAAGTGCAAGTGGGACGATGGGGTACATAAAACACCCGCTGCTTGCTAGTCACAATCATAGCCAATGCCTGATCCTGTTGTGGGAGGCGAATGTGGGTTGTGCCGTAAGAGAATGCGGTTTCCCTGCCCAAGGATCATTGCTCATGAGCCTGTCCTTGGCTCGTCAAACGGGCTAAAGTTACTCATGTAACTTTCAAACTCGGAACAGCTATGTTGTGAAACATACAGCTGGCTCTGAACTCTCTGACCTGTAGCGAAGCACCATAGCCGCAATCAAAGTCGTGAGCCTGTACATGCATGTGATAGGAGCGCACTGCACCTGCATTCAAACTCCCAAGGCCGTATGGCCGGAGCGGGCTTGCTTGTTTGATTTGTTTCTGCATTCAAAAAGGGGTGCCAGTGACGGTACGAGTGATTACTCTAACCACACTTTGTTGCTGAGTCTTCCACCATAGCAATGCTGGGCCATACGGTTGTGCCTATGATCCATAACCGGGTTACCTCGAGAGTCCACAGAATGGGGCCCAAGCACAACTGTATGCATGCTGTTTTCTGTTGCGCCGTTAATTGCGCCGTTCAGAGATCAGCATTAAATCGCCCCATTGGAGACCCAAACCCGTTGATGGTCGACTGATTGACTGAAGCCGCAGGATTTGCATACAGGAAGCATGCACAGAAATGGCATGAGCACTGTGTCCGACAACAGGCAAACACAAATGCAGGTCAGCCTGAGCATGGAAAGACCACAACAACAGCACACCATCACACGTGATAGACTAGATTTGCAAGGACACAGAACATGGTGATTTATCAACTGCAGAGCAATCCAGTGCGCATGCGTCAGCAAGAAACCCACTTTGGCTGAAGCAGACCATCACCAGGCATAAGAGGCATGTCTGAGCTAGGGTTGCCTGTAAGCTGTGACAGAGGCTGATTGATCAAGTACACCTCACAGTAGCACACAGTAGCACACACAAGACCAGGAGATGCCGGCGCTGCTGGAAGCATGCCGCGAGTGTGACCTGCAACCTGCATATCACATATGAAAAACGTAGCCATGCATACATATCAGGGGTTCTCAACCACTAAAGTATACATCAGCTCAATAGCAATTCAACGCAATGGATACTAACGCATGACCACACACACCAAATATAAGCACACAACACCCAACCCTCAGGCATCCAACTGCTACAAAACTGTGTTGTACAAACAATAGCTCAATGCTCCCAGCTGACATACCACACATGCCCTCAGAGTAGCTATCTACGATGCGAGCTACAGAGCACCCCCGACCCATGATACGTAACATAGTGGCTGACACACACTCCAACATATACCTCTCTGACAGCTGTGACAGCGCAGTGCAGTGTTGATGGCCTCATCTATTGTCAGTCTTATAGCAAACAAGCACAAATGAACAGGTGCTGTTGCTAATCACTTGCAAGATTGTCTCTTTGAAATCTACTTCAGAATGTCAGGTGCACTCTTTACTATGATGCAAGCCTGGTCTATGACACCAGTGCAGCACCACACAACACAACACACCAAGGGCTTGGTTGTCACAGACGCTGGGCTGACTTCAGCCACCAGCGTAAATCTCAACCAGCAACTACAAATGACTGCCTGGTGCATTTGACGAGCACCAGATAGCTGTGGTTGAAACACACACACACACAGTAACAATGAAGCATGCAGGGCTGTTTGTGTAGCATCTTGAGCAACCCAACAGTCAGTCAAACCCTTGCTTGACGAGGCCTGATGCTCTCCCTCCTGCTGGCACTCACAGACCCTGAAATATGCTTGATCACAACAAAAAAACAGATAGCCTGGCTCCAACTACACACGACAGCCAGCCATATGGACTCTGTGAAACTACATTGAAGACATTGTGCGAGCCATGTGGTACTACCTCACATATTTGCAGTTCTCCAGACAGATCCTGTCTCCTGAGGCATACAACAACGCCTGTTCGGACACAAGCACCACAGTAGCATGTTTGAAGCATAAGAGCACCTGACTACAAAAACCACTCATGGATACAGGTGGTTATATCTTGTTCACACTCAGGGCAAAGCAGTGCAACCTCTAAGCATGCATTTTCAACATCACAGGTGCCTCGAGCATTCTGTGGCTGAACCAGAAAGGCAGAAGGTTCTCATACGTTTATAACACACAACACAGACAACAAGCGCAGCTGTGTGTTCCTGAAGGCATACAAGCCGACAGCACAAGCCTTTGCACCTGAACGTATCCTGTGCAACTAGATTCAGACGCCAAGGCAACACTGTATATGCATGGAAAACTGTGCAGGTGATACCGCATGAATGGCCCACATCTTGGCCCTATGTAACTTAATACGCTCATCATGACATAGCCAAGAGCAGACAGTATGCACACTTCAACGTCGCAAGTATTCTTCTGCTGTAGATCAACCAGCATGTAATCTGATACACACCGGCTGTACACACCAACCAACACTCTGCTCCTTGTGTTCAAGTGGGCACCTGCGACTGCAGGCCCGGGACTCCCAAGGGGATCCTCTTCTTCTCATTCTGCTGTGGCAGGAACAGAGTAACACACTCAGCTCTCAGTATCAAAGACTGGAGAACACACCTGACCATTGCAGCCATCTCCACGGCAGTCGACATATCACTGTCAGCACTGTCTGATATGAAACCCTTGACCTCCCAACATTCATGTGACAGGTCAACACCAATGCATTGTATACCACTGGGAGTACGCATCTATGATCTGTCACAGAGCTGCTGGCAACTGTTGCAACTCCTCAAAATGCAACAGGTGCCACTGACACGTTGACCTACACTCAGGCATGCTGCCTAGGGAGGTAAAGAAGAACTGACATCCAAGAGCAAAACCAAGCATATGAATTTATAACCTAGACAAAAAAGCCTTTTGTAAAGACTGATAGTATGTTGGAACTAGCCCTCAGACGCTTGCATGCTATGCAAACTACAGTTGAAAACAAGCAGTATGATCCTAAACCAATGACATTCAGAAATGCATGCAGCTCACAACTACAGGTTGGTTACCACCATGTCAACTGGACATGTGCTGCTGGGTGAGTGAGCCTGTACACAATCATTATAGAGCTGTAGCTGCCGCATGGCTTCTGCCACCATCATGTCCGTCTCCTGCTGTGTCACAATCTGTTTCACTGCAGACCCCATCTCAGGATGAGCCTCGACCAGCTTCTCCAGGTCTCCTATACGAGCTGTGAACACAGTAACATCTCCCCGAGCGCGCACATGCACCTTCCACCTCCGGTCTTGTTGCTGCCACGGTGCTGCGTGGTCACTTGGTGCCAGCGGCACTCCCAGACTGTCCCCTGGTCCTTTCACTGCCAGCAGCCTGACAGCTGCCCCGGTGGCTGTGGGGGAGCTGCTGCTGTCCAAGGGGGGGAGGACATCGCAAAGAAGCATCATGCTGGTGGTGCCTGCATTACATACACCATCCCAGGGTGGATACCTGCACGCCAGCAAGCTACTGGTGCGAGATAGTGGAAACACCACAGCCATGATGCCTCATAGCGGGAAACACATGAAGCACTCAGGCTGTTGCATGATCAGCTCAAACAACTTATCTGACATGATCAGCAAACCATTGCTTACAGTAACCACTGAGGCTTTTGAACCACTACTATTCTGATAAGTGCCTCTGACAGGATTAGCAAACCTTTGTTTACAGTTACCAGTCAGGCCTTTTGAACCAATACTGTTCTGATCAATGCCTCCCACCACTTACCTGGGTCTTTGCTGATGTCTGCAAAATGCATGGTGTCCCACAGCTCTGAGCTATCCTGCTGTGCATCCCCCAGGTCGACATCAAGCCCAGTTACCAAAGGCTCATGAACTGCAAGCTGAGCACTGCCACCAGCGATGATCTCTACCTCACCACGAGCAATAAGGTAGATCCGATCAGCGATGTCACCAGAAGATATCAGCTGTTGCCTGCACACACTCATGGTCAAGCTGAGTTAAGCTGAGTCCCAGTGGTCCAACAATTCCAACAGCAGCGGGTCACTGTGTTTCATGTCAACAGCACCACAATCAGCACAGCAGCTTCGCCACATACCCAGCTGGACATCAAGGACACTGCTTCACTTTGAAATTCTGGCACTGCACACAGAACTGCTAACAGACAGACTTGATGCCATCTACACACGTAGCAGTAACTCTGTGTGCAACACACAGCAATAGAGGGTCATGATGGCAATGCTGTTTGAGCCACTCACCCTTTGGAGAGATGAACCTCCTCAAACACAACGTCCATCTGCTCGTAGACGCTGCCCCCTATTTGCCTCACAGCAGCATCAATCTCCTCCTGACTGACAGTTACACCAGGCCCACTCACGCCTGATGAGCTTGTTGACAGAGCAAAGAACTGCTGCTGGACGCTGAGCAACGGAGCAGTGCCACCCAGCGTCACCCATGGATGCTGCATCGCACCCAGCACGTCCAACCGCTTCAAAGCATCCTTTTCCAACAACTGGGAAATGAAGTCCTTGAGCTCAGGTGAGAGCTGCAAGGCAAGACCCAGAAGCACAACTTGGTACACAGCGTGTGTCACAATAGCATACAAGTTATTCATCTTAGAACTGTGGCAATTGGTTACAGATGAACATTGTAATGAGGAGACTGTGACTGCCATCATATGGCTCTCCTCGATACAGCACTAGCTCGAACACAATTGCTCTCGACACAGCCATCATCTGATGAAATAACCACACATGACTTGCCGCCATAATGCTGATGTAGCTTATGCAGCTCATGCTGCCTGGTTGCTGAGGCTGCTATCAAGCTTGCAGTGACTTACACTTGATGCTGCTGGCATGTAGACGTCTTGACCCCTGATCTTCTCGTAAATAATGAAGGGGGCTACACCAGTGAAGGGCAGGCACCCAAACACCCACATGAAGATACACACCCCCAGAGCCCACATGTCCATTTCAAAACTGGGCTGGTACCCGGAAGTGAGACTCTCGGGGGAGCGAAATGCTGGTGTGCTGAACCCGGGACAGTTGCGCATACTGAAGATCTTATCATTCCCAGTGATGATACTACTGCCAAAATCAGCAATCTTCACTTTGCCGCTGTTGCTGTCAAGCAAGAGGTTAGCAGGCTTCAGATCACCATGGACCACTTTATGATAATGCAGGTAGTCAAGGCCCTGCAGAACGAATTGTTGGGATTGAAGCGATCAAAAATCAAACAGCTTCATACTTTTAAATGTCCATGTTCTTGATGCTGGGGGAGCAGTAATGTAGGTCAGGAGAAAGATGCCCTGGGACGAATTCAATTGTTAGCCTAACACCGCCCCTGCACCCCACCTGTGCATGACTATGCAATGGCAACATTGACAACAAACATCCTGTATTCTATTTAACTGCAGCGGGCATTGACCATCCATGGCACTGCGAGACAGAAAGCAGGACATGAAGACACATTGGCTAGGCCGCTTCCGGGCAGTTGAGCTGCAGTAGCCTCACCTGCAGGACCTCCCTCACATAGAGCCATACATCTTTCTCAGGCAGCGGCTCCCATCTCCCAGTCCCTGCTGGCTGAGGCTGCAGGGTTCCCCCCTCTACATATTCCATGACAAGCAGCAAGCTGTCTGTGCTAGGGTCATCTATCACCTCAACAAGGTTGACGATGTTGGGGTGATTCAGCTTCTTCAGTATAGCTATCTCTTTCACCAACTCTTCTGTTTGGAACCGCATCAGTGCCTCCTGAAACACACTGCCCCCGCTCATGCTGCCAGTGCTGCAGTCTGTTCCCATGAGCCCACTGCCCCAGCCTGTACTGCCGCTGCTCAGCAGCGGCCCAGGTGGCCCCAACCCAAACTGGGTAATGCCGGCAGGGCCAGCACCAGAAGCGCCAAAACTATGCGCTCGGCCAGCTCGCTGCAATTCAGCAGCATTGACAGGCGAGTGCCGCAACTTGGATTGTTGCTGTTGCTCACGCGGGCCAGATAGCACCTGCTGCTGCTGCTGCACATCATCTTGCTGCACGGGTGAGGGCGTCTGCAGCTGTCCAGGATTCCATGCCACCTGAGAAGCTGCATGGAACGGTCCAAGAGAAGGGTTACTAGACCCATTGACTGTAAAGCCATTGATGCTGCCCAGCAGGGCTGCTGCTGCAGCCGCGTTCACCACAGGTGTAGTACTCGCTACATCCACAGTTGCACTTGTTGCATATATTCTGGTGACCTGTGGCTTATTGCTGATTCCACAGCTGACATTGACTGGCAAGAGAGGCCCACTGTGGCAGTGCATGGCTGCGGTAGTGCTACTCCGGCCAGCCATACAGGTAGTGTTGTTTGGACTCTGCAGATTGCTGTGGCTGCCTGTTTGGTTGCTGCGCCTGAGTCTGCCATGACCACCGCGTGCTTGTAAGTACTGCACAAATTGTGACTTTCGGCAGACTTTGATGGCATACAGCCGCTGATCATACACATTGAAGCCCAGCATCACCCGCCCAAATGTGCCAGATCCCAGATGCTTGATGGTAATGTACGTCTTATTCACTATAGTAGTGCACCCAGCCTACAGACAATAACACCCCACCCCACATGTTGATGTCTACGTGACACCAGCAGGCCATTATCTGGGGTTGAAGAGCATGAGTTGGAGAACAGAATACTGGTTTCAAAGGACCTGATGCTGCTGAACAAGAAATGCTCAAGCTGTGCGTGCCCTGCCGCTGTCGCCCACCTTGCACACAGTTAACCTGTCAGTGGTGGTGGTTCCCTGGCCCTCCATGGAGTTTCTGTGATATCAGCAGGCATGCAGTGTACAGGCAAGTTAGCCATGCCAACATATCAGATTCCAACATAGCTGCATGGAATGCAGTGTGCGTGGCGAGGCGCAGCCAAGGCAACGTAGACTGCAATTCTTCGACATTGCGACGCATTGGCAAAATTGCATTAGCATTCGGGTCAGCGGACGAGAGCTTTGTACGTCTGGGTGGAGGTATGGCACCACTTCAATGTCCGTTGCTTCCAGCATGCCCCATGATGCTGCGGCTTTAGCAATCGTGCCAAGAACACACCTGGCCCTGCGTGCTTCGTGCCACTGCTCCAGAGAGGTGCGCCTGTCAATGCTGGGGCGAATCTCTGGACGTGCTGCAGAGATGTCCATAGAGACCGACCGTCGCTTGGGCCTGCTAACATATTCTTCTTCATCCTCTAAAGGGCTTATGGGGCTGACCAACTCCTCCCCCGTATCATTTGCCGTGAGAGACGAGCTGGCTGCTTCAACCTGTGTCCGCTTCTTGCTTGTGAAATGCTGCTTGAGCGTATCCAGCCTGTTCAGTCCAGAGCAAAGTATTATTTCGTAGATGTTATTGAACACACTACGTGAAGGCACTGTATAGCAGAGTCCAGCTTGCACGCATGAAGGTGACTGGCTCACTGTTTTGAGGCGCCTTGTTCAGTGAACTACCGATCATGATATTGTGATGCACTGCATGGGGATCTTTGCACGCTGCAAACACGACCTGTCCACTGGGATTGCTACTTACCACATTGCTCGAATCCGGCCAACAGGCTCAGTTCAATAAATAAACATTCACTAATCAGCAAGCAACGTTACAATTTGACGACTCCAGCTGGTTCAGAACGACCTGACATATACTTGCCATCCACGGCAGCAAGGCTTCAACTTAGACGCTAGCTGTGGCCTAGCGCGTCCGCGGTCAACTAGTCTGTAGCAT
This sequence comes from Coelastrella sp. M60, assembly GCA_001630525.1. Lineage (NCBI taxonomy): Eukaryota > Viridiplantae > Chlorophyta > Chlorophyceae > Sphaeropleales > Scenedesmaceae > Coelastrella > Coelastrella sp. M60. The sequence goes on along the minus strand of LWCB01015078.1, from coordinate 5,740 downwards.
TCCTATTCATCAACTATGCAATCACACGTTACGCAGACAACAAGGAACAAGCTGGGGATGCACTGCACCTGCCTGCCAAGTGCGTTTTAGCACATAAATACTGTCTAATCTGGTGGATATCAATAGCAGAGTCTACACACACATGGTCTGCAGAAGCAACAGCTGGCTGTCCCGCACGCCTGTTAAAGTACATGGGACACCACTCAGCGGGAAACTAACCTGACAGAGTAACAAGCTGAAGATATTGCCGCACTCACATCAGCGTTAAGAGTACTTTTATTTCTGCCTGTGCTTTATCTGCATGTTCTGAGTCTGCGGCAGCACCTTCGCTGTTCGTTCGGCAGCTGCTGCTGCTGCGCCTTGGTCCAACCCTGCAGGGTCTGCACAGGAGTCTCAACACCACTGCGGTCATGCCGTTGATACCTACTGCACCAGTAGTTCTAATGAGTCCAGAGTGGCCTTACCCTCTGCACAACAGCATACAAGGATGTGCTCAGAGGCATGATTGTTATAAGAACTGGTGCTCTGCTGTGATAGCTGCCAACAGCATCCTCATGTCGAGCTTTTGATCAAAGGTGGACATAACGTTTAGCACAAGTGCCTCTCTCCAAAGCAAGGGTGTGTTGGCGAACAATCACAATGAGCATGCTACCAACCTCTGGGGCCTCTTCCTGCTCTGTATTGCTCAATGATTCGTTCACGCAATTCCTGCAAGTCAGAACTCTGCATAACAAACAAAGGAATTCCCGCTGGTGATCCTCCCTAAGCAGTGAAAGTTACATCTCGGGGTGACAGGGCCCGGCACTGCTCATGACTTTACAAGTTGACTATATGTCACTGTCATCACTCAATGACAATGGCCTGCCAACAATGTGCTGGCATGTGCCTTGCAGTTGCCTGCCACTGGCGACTGCTTGCAGCTTACCTGCTTCACGCTGTCTGTTGATGCTCTTGAAAGGTGGGCTTTCAACTGCTGCTGGTTCTGCTTATTGCCGCGGCTGCTGCTCCTTTCATCTTTGTCCCGCCTCGCTGCTGCAGAGGGCGCATCAGTTGTGTCTTGCAGCTGCTGGACCGTCCGAGCAAGGCAATGTTGCTTTTATGTGTCTTGGTTTGTCATGGTTTGAGAGCTGAGCGAGCATCTGTTGTCTTGTAGCATTCTGCAACGTTCTATTGGCAGCCTGGAAGGACAACTGGTTCTGGTTGTGTGATGGGGCACAACTCATGCACTGAACTGTCCTGTAGGGTCTTTCCTCAGTGAAGAATCAGCAGCTGCCTGTCTTGTCAAGAACAGGTGTCTCAGCTGAGCTGGGTTGCAGATGACAAGAAAAGATGGACCCCCATTTGCTGTGATGCTGCACTTGAATCTTGTCAAGATGCTATCTGTGCAGTGGTGGTGGTGATGATACTGTGATCACCTGCAGCTGGGTTTGCCAGCAGTAATGCTTTATCATCTTTTGTCGGTTGAGGTGTGCAGAATGCATCAGTCGTGTTCCCAGGTCTGCAAGATTTCTGGGAGCCTGTGTTAGGTCCTGTGGTTGCATGCATTCCTGCTGTTGTGCTGCATGCGTCGCAGCTGGGCAAGTTTGGTGCTGCTGCCTATTCACAGCCAAATGTTGAGCAGTTCTGCATCAAGTGGTTTCTGTTGTTCTTCTCAGTCGTGGTTGCACGTGTAGCTTTGTATACAGTGGGTCTGTTTCAACCTGGCCAAGTGGCAGACATAGTTCACTGCAGAGTCCGGTCTCTTTGTGTACCTTTTGCACTTGACAATTTAGACAAGGTCCTTTGTTGAACTTGTTGAACAATAGCAGTTTGGATATGTTCCTTTGTCAAGGCTGTTCAACATTATCGGGCCCTCTTTGACGGTGAGACTCATTGCAGTCGTCCCACTCTCATCTTGTATTCATTGTGTTGCCGACAAGCTGAGGATATTTACAAACTTGTTGCCTCATATTTGTCCAGAGTCCTTGAGTCGAAACAAGAGTGCAGACAATAGAGCTCTTTGCTTTACCAAATCAGAGGTGTGCTTCAATATGGTGTGCATGAGAATGTGATCTGCCTTTGTTAATCAGTGTCTTGCAATATTATTGTGCTTCTCGTGTTGTGAGCAGGTATGCCCTTTGCATTTGTGCTGTATGTACTCTTCAGCCACGGCATTCAAAAGTGTGTCATAGGTTGGCAAGTCTGGGCATGCCCTGAAACGCAGTATGCAGCACTCACTGCTTGTCAAGGTATTCTTTTGAAAGATTTGCTGCGCAAGTGACGAGCATGTCATGAAGTTCTGCAACAACATGCTGCAGTTTGGTTGATGCAGCACCCCTGGCAGGTGTTGCAGTCTAGCAGGCACTGGCATGCGATGGCAGTCAATCTGACTTGTGCTCTGCATCATCTGGTGTTATCGGTTGCTTCCTGTTATCTGCACTGCTTACTGGCCCAAGGTATTTGCATTGCTGTGCTGTGATCAGCCTGCCTACCTTTGGATGATTGGGCAAGTCGCCCATCCTTGGTTATGTTCATGCTGAACATACAAGGTCACTATGTTGCTCAAGTCTTTGCTGATGGTGATGAATTCCTGCACTGAAATAAGTCTCAAGACCTGCATGGCCGGACATGGTACCACTACTGTTGTCCTCAACTGACTTGCTCTGTGTTGGCTACCATTCTCTCCGGTTGTTGTGCTAGTGGTCGGATGTGAAGATGATAAGGTTGTGTGTTTTTTTGTAAGCCCGTTGAGCATAGCAATGGCACAGTTGTGAGTATCTTCAGGTGAGACTAGAATGTCACCTGGCCTTTGGACATCTTATGTTTCCTCAACCCGGTAGTATTGGTGATGAGGCAACAATCAGTGCCGTTACTTTCTCACTGCATGCACAGTACCTCAGCCTGTGAGGGTCCAAGTTGATTGCTTGTTGCAAATGTATGCCTGCTAACCTTTGCGTGAGTTCAAATTCTCTAGTGGTCCTGCTGTTGGTGCTTTTGAAAGGCCGTGTTCTATGTGTCCTACGGCTGGCTGCTGTACTCTGCAATCAGCAGTTGCTGCTGTACTACTAGTATCTCTACTCTAGTCAATCTCCCGGGCAGGACCGGTGGTATTTCAGTCCAGTGCACGTTTTGCGTCACACTATAGTTTGTTTTCAAGAGCTTGTGTTTTGATCAGCATGTCCTGTGATCGCGGTCTCGTTGATGGTTGGGTTGTTATGCAGTTTGTGGTGCCATCTTTGCTACCAGCCCATTGATTGCTGGCTCTGGCTGTCTGGTGGAGTGTGCTTGCACACCTAGGGCGGCTGGTGGTTTCGGTTGGCCTCAATGCAGTTGTCAGGTGATGCGATGTTTCCTAGGACTATCATTTACCTTGATAATCTGCTTTGCAGTCACAGCTGGCGTGCGCTAGATCACGCACATGTCGCTTGTTGTAGCTTGTTTGTATGCAATTGCCTGCCAGTTCCCAGTTGCCTTGTGCTGGGTGTCGGTGATGATGATGATGAGTATGCTATCTTGTGTTCTTGCATGTTATCTGGTTACTTATGCAGCTACTTGTTCAGGTTTTGACTCTTGGAGAGGGGCTGTTGGCATTCCATTGCATTTCCTCAGGGAATCAGATGCCCAAGGGCCGTATGGCCTGAGCCGGTCAACTTGTTTGTTTGTTTCTTTGTTCAATGTTTAGAAGAGCATTGATTCTACAAGTGTCCTGTCGTGGGCATGCCTGTCTGCTCATCACATGCAGCTGTGCTGTAATTTTGGAGGCTGGAGGGAGTGAAATGCACAAGGGGCGTATGGCTGGAGCGGGTTTGTTCTGTTTGTTTTTTGTTTGGAGGCTGAATGCCATGTTGTTCAAAACATGCCCCAGTCCTCCTCCTGTCAAACATGAGGCTGGCTTGTGGGGTTGAGAGATCCACATGGGTTTGAATTGGCTGACACCTGTATATACCCTTGGGTTTCTTACTTCAACATGAGTGACACAACTCCACCACTAATGGATGTTGTACAATGTCACGCTGTTGGAAGTTTACGATTGGAATGCAGCTTTTGAGTTGCTTCGCAGCACCTACCAGTTGCTTGATGATGATGATGATGATGATGATGATGATGAGCTTGTTTGTTACATGGGAAGTAGTCTCTGAAAGCAAGCAGTGTTGAGTCAACTCAACCGTTTAATTCAACAGTTGTATTGTTGGGGCCCAATGTTGTACCTGCAGGTACAGCTGCTGCATCTTGTTGCATGCATGGTTCCTAGCAGTGCTCCCGAGTTGTCATTGTGGTCTTGCCAGGTGTTGTTCACACTGCTCAAGATGTTATCTTGGATACCCCCAATGAGTCCTTTCTGCCTAGAAGGCTCACTCGGAGGGTGGTTATGTCATGTGGTATGGCTGGCTCAGTCAGCAATTATTCAATCCCAAGGGCCTCGTGGCTGGAGTGGGTGTTGGTACTACTACTACTGTTGCTGTAGCATTTATCGTACAGTATGCTATTATAATATGGTACTGATATGGTGCTAATGTAGTACATATACTGTTGAACATGGCACCCACAAGGCTTGCTAGAGCTGACGCTATCTGCACGTTCTGCCAGTTGCATTACCGTACAAGTATGCATATGCAGCTGTAAACAAAAGTTTGGCCATGCAACATGGAATGTGCACAACAGAGCTGTATATATATAGCCCATGCAGCTGTGTACATGTGCGTTTGTGCACCAGCGACAGACTTGAGCACACTAAGCCTGAACACAGCAGTGCCGCACCGATGATCATAGTGATCCAGTAATAACACTGTCGAACACAGCAACACCACTATGGTGCTTTACTATAGGTAAATTTGTCAGGATAAGTCACAGAAGGTTTGGAGCCTGTCACAGGTCCCAGCTGCTTCTTTGGGGTGGCAATTTGCTGTGCTTGTTTGTCAGCCAGCATTGCATCCATTTTGTTCTCTCTGAAGTTCAAACTACTGAGAGAAGTACTGGCAGAAGGGGGAGAATAGGCACATGATTGACCTATATTACACGGCAGTACTCACTGAGTAGTACCTTGACTCAAGACTAGCCTAGTACTGAGTACCTGCATGCATGCGCATGTTGCCAACGTGCCACATCACGGTGGTACATAAAACACTTTTCAAGTCAAAACGCATTCCTAGGCATTGTAAAGGCATCAACATAGCCTTTGAAGGCAATGATGTAGCACCATCATGCAGTGACTAAGACATGCACCCGCTACCTGCTAGTTAGCATGCATCCTACTGTGCTATGTGTGCACTGGTCAAGTATGTGTGAAACCCTTGGCCCTGTTGATGTTACCCGCTGTATCTATGCCCAATGAGCCTGGTATTGGCTCTCTCCAACGGGCGAGTTACTACATGTAATATCAATTTTGACTGCAGGCTCAGTCTGCCAATGCAGTCGGACCGTCCTGTGGCAGTCTGCTGAACAGTTCCAAACGGCGCGCGACACTCACTGTGGCCTGCACTCAGTGGTCACCACTGCACGGTGCGGCACCGTGCAGTGCAGCCAGAGGCGGCATGGTGTGGCCACCACCTTCCTGACATTCATGGCACCAGGTGCCGCGCAAGCCACTGGCACAAGCACCCAATGCTTGTGCCACAAGCTACGGTAGCAACAATTATAGGAGCAGCAGTTGCTTGTTTTATCAGCCAGCATTGCATTCACTTTGCTGCATGAGCCAAACTTTTTTTCACAATTATCTTTACTCACTGGATCCCACAGCCTGCAAGCAGCTCGCAGTGACAAT
>LWCB01015072.1:0-15191 GCA_001630525.1 Coelastrella sp. M60 | reverse complement strand
TGATGGGGCGCATCGGTGTCATGATCGCCAGCATTCTCGTTGGCTGCTGCATCGTCTGCTGAGCCAGCAGTCGCTGCCGCTGCTTGTTGCCTTCCCGTGGTCGCTGTCTCACCAGCGGCTGCAGTTGTATCTGCAGCCTTGGTTGAATCCTTAACTGCTGCTTCTCCAGCTGCTGACTTCCTGCCACGTTTCTTCCCAAAACCCTTAACAGATCCTGCTGCCGCAGCAACACCAGAGTCCTGCAACTCAGCTGGAGCAGCTCCAGCAACTGTCGGCCCTGCTGCTGCTGCTGCTGAATTTTTCCGACCAGTCGCTTTGGGGGTCTTCTTGCTGGCCGCTGTCCCTTCTACACTGGGCGCAGGGTGATCTTCTGTCGCTCCTCCTTCTGTCACGCCACCTGCTGGCCCTTTTGCCTTTCTCTTCTTGACTGTAGATGGTTTGGCGCCTGAATCTGCTGCTGCTGCTGCATGGTCTGCACCTGTGGATTCAGCTGCAGGTGCATCAGCAGCAGCTGTAGATGGCTTGGCCGCTTTCTTTTGCTTCTGAGTAGACCCCTGTGGTGCTGCAGCTGCAGCAGTGCTATCACTTTTGCCGGCCCGAGCATCCCCAGCAACAGTCTCATCAGGCTGTGTTTTCTGGCCTCTTTCCTTCTGCTTTGATGTATCAGCAGCTCGCTTTTGTCGCTTAGCTGGAGGGAGGTCAGCTGCTACTGCATCCTTGTCAGCTGCTGCAGCTGCTGCTGCATGATCTTGCTGTTGCTGCGGCTGCTGCTGCTTTGTTTCATCCACCGTCACTGCATCTGCCGCTGTCTTCTGTTTCCGCTGCTGAGACTTGACTCTATTGCCGGACCCGCCACCCCGCAACCGCAGGGGCTCCGACCCAGAGACAGGGGCTGCAGCAACCTGCTCTGCATCCTGCAACAAGCACCACAGCAGTAGGACTAGCAGTGATCCAGGTGTTACCAGGTATGGCCAGTCTGTGCATGTTTCTCCCCTCAGAGATAGCTAAATGCAACGGCAACAGATGGCATCATATGGTGCATAAATCAATCTTCGTAGAATGTGTCCTCACAAGCTGTGGTGATACCAGTGCTTTGAAGAAACAGTAATGGCAGCCATTGGCAACAATCACAGGGTGTCTTTGCTGCATGTGTAACAAGTGCGCCTTGTCGTACCTGCCAGTTGCTGCTGGTCATGTGCTGAAGCAGTCTGTCCGTAAGGTTGACCATGAGATCCCAGCGGCCAGCAAGTGGGGCCGCTGGAGGACAGAATATCTGAACCTGTTGTGCAGATTATGGCAAGAAGCATGTGCTGCTTATGCAGGAGGTAAGTTGTTATGAACAGCTGCTTGACTTAGGCGCTTGTAACGGCTGTGTAAAGCTCCATGCAATCAATAGATGTGCCTTGTCGTATATTACAGCCATGCATAGAGCTTTCAGCGGCAGACAATATGTTGCTTGGGCTGCTGCAGAATCATAAGTGCAACAGCAATGAGTTTAAGCACACTGTACAGCTTGAAAGGACGGTACGAGTCTGTTTGATCCTCGTAGTATGCCGTTGCAGCAATACTAACCTTTCCATCGCTGGAGACGAGTGTAAGCAGACACGACGCTGATGCTGTGCATCCTGTGGGGCTCCAGCATAAGCCTCTGACACTTGTTGCTGTATGTCCACTGGGGCCCGACTGCAGCATGCAGGATAACCCAATTGCCACGCTATCTTCGTAATCACTGGGCTTGCATCCAACATCCGCTGGCATGCTGTCAGTACGGATTACTGCGTAAGCTCTGGGGCCTGTTATGTCTGCAGGAGATGCTATGACAGCAGTGTGCCCAGCTGCCACGGCAATCAGGTTGTCCTCAGACCACTTCACAGCATCCACAGCACATGGTGGATGATTTAAGGGATGCTGATCACCCATGGGCCTGTGAGCCGAGCCAGTGATGGCGCGCGCTTGCTGCATGTTTGTCATGCCCGTGCACGTCTGGCCTTGCCCTCTATCCTCCGCAAGCCAGGCAGTGTTTCATTACATCATTCCAATTCAGCGCCCTTGAAAGTACCGAGGGACACGTTGGGCTGTTTCGTAACAGTAGTGCCGAAGTGCAAATGGTAGTGTGGAGGTCCAGAGCAGACCACGGACCCTCAGAAACCGTGCGGAAGACAGTCGTTCGCAACTATCTTGCACTCATGATGTTTTCAGCGCTGCTTTTGAGTGGTGTGAACCACAAAACCCTTCGCCGGCAATGTTGTGCTCTGGTAGGGAGCATACATAGCGCAGTCAGTAGGCAAGGCTCTTTCTCTTTGGCGGTTGGCATTATCTGCCAAGTTCTTGCCTGCTATACGTGGCAGTTCTCTGCCAGCCCTTGCAAATAGCAAGATGGCGCTCACTCAGAAGGAGATGGACATCCAGATGCTTTTGGCAGCTGGTGGGCATCAGTTTGCTACCGTGTGTTGGATCAGAGCAGCAGCCGTCAGCCTTGACACAAACAGTGGTGGATGGCTCGCGCTTGTGGCAAGGCTGCCGGAGATTGGGCTATATACAGCGCAGCGTTCGCTGTGATTGCGCTTACAACAATATACTGTCAGACCTAGTCTCATGCCCAAGTGTTGCAAGTGGCCCATACAGCAGTGCTCGTTGATAGCAGCTGCAAAACTGCAGCAGACACAGCTCACTTTGCCTACGGCCGCTTAGCCAGTCTGTAGCAGCGGTTATAGGTACCCGGCAATTGCTTATGCATATTTAGCAGCTGCTGAGCTTTTCCATCTTTCCTCTACGTGTCCAGGATGCCACCTCGGCACCAAGAACTGCAACTATCAGATGGAGCGCTATGTGCACAAGCGCCGCCAGGATGGCATCTATGTGATCAACCTGGAGAAGACTTGGGAGAAGCTGCAGGTGTGGATGAGTACAAGTAAAGTCTCTGAGGCCTCTGTTGGGTATAAGTAGCTCCAGCAGCGCAAACAGCACCAGCAGCAGACACCTTTCACAGCAACAGCAGCAACCGCGAAGCCAGCTACAGGTTATCACCAGGCCCTCGTGGTCATCAACCTGTCTTACCCGCAGCTATGTCAACTGCAACAGCAGTGATAGCAGATAATGATGCCCATTGCCCTGCCAGTAGCGGTGGGCTCCTGAGCAGCAACTGTGTGCAGGCTGCTGCCGGTAGGCGAGCTTGCAAAGTTATGCAGAGGACCGCGCATGTTCAAAGCACATCAAGCCCTCTTGATTGGCTTGCTGCAACGCTGCCATCGTATTGAATCAGCGCTCAGCGGCAGGCCTTGCCACCTGCATCTGCCCCATTACAACATGTGTTACAGGCAGTTGCGACCTGTAGAGCCGCACAGGAGCAGTTGTAGTCATGAGTTCACATGCACTTGCTGGTATCACAGCGAACAGACCTGAGATGTTGTGCAGTTTTGGCTGGGACAGCACTAGTAAATGCATGGCAACAGCAGCATAAGCAGGAATATTTCAGTAATAGACCAGGGCTGCCAATGTTACCCTGTTTCTGTTGTCTTGCAACTTGGGCAGACTTGGCATCAACATCATCATATAGGGTTCAACGCAGTGTGAATTTGCCAGTCCGCTGTCTCACCCTCTGCTGTTTTCTGTATGCGCTGCTGCAGATGGCCGCCCGCATCATTGTGGCCATTGAGAACCCCCAGGATGTGGTTGTGCTGTCTGCCCGCCCCTATGGACAGCGTGCTGTGTTCAAGTTTGCACAGTACATCGGCGCCAAGTCTCTGGCTGGTCGCCACACCCCTGGTACATTCACTAACCAGATCCAGAAGCAGTTTGAGGAGCCCCGCCTCCTGATCCTGACTGATCCTCGCACTGACCACCAGCCAATCAAGGAGTCAGCATACATGAACATCCCAACCATCGCATTCTGTGACACTGACTCGGCCCTTACTCACGTTGATGTGGCTATCCCAGCCAACAACAAGGGCAAGCACAGCATCGGTGTGCTGTACTACCTGTTGGCCCGTATGGTCCTGCAGATGCGCGGCACAGTGTCAGCCGGCAACCCTTGGGATGTCATGGTGAGTGCGGTATCCTTGACTGACAGCATCATTGTGTTGCTCGAGTTGAGCGGTTGCTGATGCTGAATGAATTGTTGGTTTCCTGCACTGTTATATATGTCTCCCTGCTGGCGCTGGTTGCCCTCTGTACCCTCAACCTGCTGATTTGAAGCCCGTGCTTCGTTGGTGCTGTTGAGCAAACCACATTTGTGCTTCTGTTGATGTTTGTGCTTCCAGGTTGACCTGTTCTTCTACCGTGAGCCAGAAGAGACTGAGAAGCCAGCTGCTGAGGAGGCTGCAGGTGAGGAGTGAGGCATGAGGGCTGTGACAGTATGCACAACAGTGTGCAGTGGCGGGCAGGCAGTGGACTTTGAGAAGCAGCAGGAACAGCGCACACACACTCCGCAGATGCAGCCGCAGCAGTGCTGACAGCAGTAGCAGAGGTGGTGTACGTACCAGTAACAGCAGGAGCACACAGTACTAGCTAGTGTCCAGCATCTTGGCAGCATCTCAGATCTCACAGTTTCAAGCTTTTGTGCAAGCAGCCACACTCAGTCACTAGTCTTGGCACTTAGGCCGCTGTGGCTCTACTGCATTCCACCTTTGAAATGGAGCTTGCATGTGTGTATCTGTCTTAGTCCGCTCAACTAACTGTCAAGTGTTGTGTCTCTCATTGCAGGCGAGTTTGGCGAGTATGGTGGTGCCCTGCCTGCCCCCAGCGCTGCTGACCAGTGGGCCGCTCCTGCTGCACCAGACACCTTTGGTGCACCTGCTGCAGGCTTTGAGGCAGCCACAGGTGGGTCTGCTGTACACGCCAGCAGCCTGCGAATGCATCATTGCAATCAATTCAGCAAGTGCGGCTGTCTTTTCACCATTTGTGGTCTTGTTGAGAGGCGAAAGGGGCTCGGTGGTTGAATAAACCAGCAGGTGTTTGGTGTTTCTGTGTTAGTGCACCTCTTGTGATAATCACCATCCTGTGTTGAGCCTGGTTCTGTCTGTCTGCTGCTGTAGGTTTCGAGGCTGCTACCGGCTTTGAGGCAGCTGCTGCTCCTGCTGAAGTGCCATATGCAGCACCAGAGGCATTTGGCGACAAGTTCTAAGCTCGCAGTCAGCACAGCAGGCAGCATTAGCAGTCATGCTGGTGGAGGGCAAGGTTATCTGATGTATGCAGCATTCAGCAGAGGCTGGGGGAGGACAGAAGAGCAGCTGCTTGCAGCATTAGTGGTGGCTTGGGCATGCTTGTGATGCATGTGTGATAACAGCAACAGCAAAGTGTCAGTCAAAGGCGGCGGCTGTCATTGTGTTGTAGCTGTGATTGGTTGATATGGAAGGTAGGCACTGGGTTGTATCCAGCAGCAGTCTCGTGCCAGGAAGGTTGGAGTTACGGTAACTGACCAGCATGTCGATACAAGCTATCAGGCAAGCACTCTGTTCTGCTGTTCGTCAGCATTTGAGTTGCGTCCAAGTGTCTGTGCATTCATGGCCCAAGCAGCAGGCGACCGCGATGTTTACGTCAGATGGCTCAAGCACAAGAAACTCGTGGCACCTTAAACAGTGGCATCTGCAGCAGTGAAGTGAATAAGTCTATTGGCTGCTGCATACGAGAAGAAAAGCCGCTCTAGTAAGACGCCCGAAATCCTTTCTGAATCACTACCGAACACGCAATAGCATTCTACCAGGCATGATCTAGTTACGATTGTATCCATACCTCTTTGGATTAAAACGTACATCTGACTGCCGACGGTCACAACTTAGCGCACTACTGAGGCTTGCTGCATGCGCTGTGCACTTCGATTGTCTTACTCCATACGCTTGCTTTGAGTGTCTACTGTAAAACGGATGAAACAATGGGAACAACGCTCCAAAGGCAACCAGGGCGTCCCTGGCTGCAAAACTAGACATCAATGCTGCAATGATTGACCGTTCCATAAGCCGTCTCTTGGCCCCATCAGCTACTTCACAACCATGGCTATGCACATCATCCGGACCATATGTAACGTGCATGAGGATTGTATCACAAGTATAGCGTTCAACAGGGTCAAAAGGGAGATATTCACTGCGGCAGATGGGGACAGAGCCATCAAGGCAGGCAGAAAGATAGATGCACACCACAGCATATGCATAGGGTGCTGCTGTCCTTGTTATATTGATTTCTTCTTAATATAAAACCGTTAAACATGTTCTCTGGTGCCAACTCCCAGCAGTTGTTGCTTGGGGCAGGTATGGGACCTGAGGACTGGTCAGCTGCTGCGCACACAGACAGTACACAGGGGCATGGTTACAAGTCTGGCCTATGCATCAAGTGTGAAACTGCTGTTTTCTGGTTCTATTGATGGGACCATCGGGGTCTGGACAGACAAGGGCAGCTTACTGCAGGCAAGCGTGGCTGCTTCTCCTCCGATTCTGCCTTGTGCGGCCTAACTGCTTGCTTTGCAAGCATTGATGCGTCGTTCTTGGGGTTTCTGGTGCCGGAAATAGTGCACTACACATACCTTGCTCTGAATCACCTTATAGGTGGTGCCAACTGGCTGGCCAGTGTTCAGTGTTGCATGGGGGAGCAAGCAGCGCATACTGGTAGCTGGGGGCAACAGTGTCCTGCACTTCTTCAAGGTAGTATGATGCATCAGCAGAACCGCAGATACCGTACTGATGAGTAATCATACATCATATATCAGGACATAACAGCAATTGCTGTGCGTTATCTTGCTTTATTGATTTGGAACAAGTGCACAGCGCTTGCTCATGTCCTGCAGACTCGACTGACATTCTGTGACAGTTGATTCCACTTCACCCTGGACCAAACATGTCTGCAGGTCGACATGTCAGATGTGTTACGTCTCAAGCATGCTAGACACAATGCTCAGCCAGCAGCTCGTCAGCAGCAGCAGCAGAAGCAGGACTGTGAAGCAGCTCTGGGGCTGGCTACTAGTGGTAGCAGCAACCCAGATGCCCCACAGGTGCTGCGGCGGGTTTGCCCAGCATTCAAAGGCTGGAGGATTCATCAGCGACCAGGAAGTGTCCTAACAGCAGGCAATGAGCAAGCTAGCAGAAGGGTGAGCCAATAGCAAGCAACATATCTGACATCCTGAAATTGCTACCCGAGGCAGAGTGTTCACAGTTAGCTGATTCTGCAGACGCACTTGCAGGGTAGCACACTGGAATGCCCCATGCTTCAATGTCCTCACACCTGCTGGGGCTTACAGTAATGGAGCGCTACAGCTGTGACGGTTCAAGCACAGGCAGTCCAGAAGCCATGCTTAGTTGAAGATAGCTGTTATGCTGTTGTCTGATCTGCAGGAGCAGCTCACAGCTGAGGCTTTGAACTCCGGTTCAGTTCCAGACCAAGGAGCAGCATCAGCAGCTGGCACTTCTGACCCAGTACCACACTGGACAGCAGCTAGTGCAGCTGGTGCTGGACATGACAATGAGTCCGAGTGGGCCGCTGAAAGCACCATCAGCGGCGTCAAACAGAAACCGCCAGGCGGCAGCAAAGCAGCGCCTTCTGTGTATGGTGGCGGTAGTAGACAGCGGGAGGAGGACTACTATGGTGTCTGTCATACTGATGTCGTGAAGTGCATTGTTATCACCGAAGGAGGGAAGATATTCACTGCAGGGTAGGAACCTGCCACAGTGTGTCTTTCTTCTTTCTTAGACAGTTGTTGTCGTCTTGGATGATGGACATGAGCCCGAAGTGGTCCGGCAATGATCGCTGTTTGCCGTATACTGTGACTGCAGATATTCAACAATGCTACAGTGCATATGTAGGGGTGTGATGATTGCTTAACATGTGCATGTAGGTTTGACCGAGCTATATGTACATATGACTTTGACAAACTGGACAAGCCCAAAGAGGCCTTCAACAAGGTGAAGGATTGTGCTAGAGCAGGACTGACAAGCCTCACATTCGACCCACATAATAATGTGCTGCTAGCTGGCAGTTTGGATGGCACTCTGAGGATATGGAGTGTTGAGGGAAGGTGGGTTTGGCATGACAGGTCTTCAGAGTCTTTGCTATAATGTATTTGTGACGATTGCAGCTGAAGATACGTGCCATCTGTATTGTAATGCAGATAGACCTTGTGTGGTGTTGCGTGCTAAGTGCTCAACAAGGCAACCAGAAGGCTTGCACTGCAAACATGAAGCAGCAAGCATGTCTCAGCAAGCTTCTGCAGTAGGAACAATGCTGCTGTGGTCTAGCGATGCCTATGTAGCAATAGGTCTGACTGGTTGAACTGTTGTTCTCAGGTGTCTGGACAAGTTTGAGGGGCTGAGCAACAAACCCATCAGTGCCGCTCATCTGCCACACATCAATCAGTGGTGGGCCACTGGGAGATTTGGCAAGTTGGCTGCCTTTGACCCCAGGTCTCCTGCTATTGTGACTGAGTACGTGGCAGCTCCAAACCAGCTACTGGTAAGGGTTTGCTGCGACAAAGGTGTAAATACATCAATATAGCTATCAAAGCATGTTGATCATCAGAAGTCATCTAAGCTCTTGTCAAGACGGTGCATGTACAAGGACCTTACACTTGGTAGTCTACTAGCTGCATGCAGAGTCTCATGGTGAATGCTTATTCCTTGGATTACTAGCGGCCACATTCATCTGGGTGGTGTAGTCGCTTGAAAGATGTCTCCTTGTGTTGTTGCATGTTGCTGGTGGAATGCAGGATCATGCTGTGGAGCTGCTTGTGTCTCCTGTAGGCAGCGACTTGGTTCTGGCGGGCACATCACAAAGGCATGTGGTGGTGTGGCAGTACAACCCACATGCAGCTCACAGGTGGGGGAATATGAGAGCTAGAAGACTTTTGCAGCTAGAAGAGGTTGTTCTTGCTCAAGTGTCATACACCTCTGACAGTTGCTTGAAATCACCTGCAGTCTGCATAGGTTTTTGCAGCCTTCTTTCTGGCAAACAATCGTGACTTGTATTGATGCTTCTCTACTGCAAAGTCAGCAAGCTCGCACCTGCTGTGGATTGATGCATGCTTGTTGTAGGGTATTTCAAGTGCATGATGATTGGGTTGAAGGTCTGCTGGTGTGTGAGCAAGCAGATTGCGAAGAAGTGCCACAGCAGGCTTTCTTCTCATTCAGCGCAGATGGACATGTGTGCAGCTGGGACCTGGATACAGAACAGAACTGTGATGTTTATAGACTCAAGGTGGGAACCATCTGCCCAGCTGATGCGGGTGCTGCAGAAACTGCTATCAAACTGCTTTAGAACTGCAATCCAACAGCAACAAACTGCCAGCTGGCCCCGAGCATGATAGTCCCTGGCACTATAGCATATGATGATGCATACTGTGGAACAGAGGGACATCATGTGCTGTGACAGCATTAAAAAAACTCCATTATGTTGTGCACTTACACCATGCGTTGCTCTTGCAGGATGATGTCAGAGTTGCAGACTGCAACGTTCTCTGCATGCTGCATCTTCCGGACCAGCACTGCTTTGCTGTTGGGTGTGAGGATGGCATGATACGCCTGCATTATGAAGATGGACAGGGTCCAGTGCCATGTGGTGATGGTGGACCAGTGCCTTTGGCTCTTGGTGGCCATGATGGCAAGGTTACTGGCCTCATAGCCTTGCAGGACGACCTTATCTTGAGCTGTGGGGAAGATAGAAGTTTGAGAGTGTGGAGTTTAAAGACGTTGAAGCAAGTGTATGTGAGTTGGCTGAAACCTAAGTAGAGCTATGCAAGATCAGTTGCAATCTGTACGCGGTGATCAACCTGCACCAGCAAGCCGAATCACCGGATGTGCTGGGCACCAGATGTGCTGACTGCTCTCACCTGATGCAGGGCAGTTTTGAACAGTATCATACTTACGGTAAGTCTGTGAGATGACAGATGATGCATGTCCTATTGAAATAGAAAACAGCTGTGCCTTGAGTTCACGCCTGCAGCTTCACGGGAAAATCATATTGGTGTGCTTTTTCAGGTTGAAGCTGATGCGCATGATACACCCATCCATTGCATGGCGTACTCTGCAGCCACAGTGGAACTAGCCACCTGTTGCATCGGCAGCAAAGTCAAGGTCTGGTCGCTTTCAAAGCCCTCGCAGCCGCGTTTGAGGCTGGTACTAGACCATGCAGAGGCCCCAGCAAAACCCAAGTCTGCAGGGCACCATGTGGCTGCTGATGTGAATCCACATGGAAAGAGTAACATGCAGTGGCTCACCAGGTCGGATATTGATGGTGTTGATACAGCCAAGAAGCCAGCCAGCAACCTTCCTGATATGGTAGCAGAGGCGATTGCGCATGCAAATGAGGATGTCCCTGAAGTAACACAGGTAGCTGTCCATTCTGGTTGTATGTGAGCCTGTTGGACGAAGTTCACGGTGCATCAACTCGGTGGATTATGACCGCCACACAGAGCCTCATGTGCACAGTACTGCACAGTACAGATGATGCCACCCTTTTGCCCCTCGCTGAAGGACCAATGCAGGAATGCCTTGCCTGTACACAGTGGATGCAGTCCATGATACAGCAGGACCTAGGGTTAACCCATTCTATCTGCGATGCCACAGAGATCGGCAGCCTAGCAGTATACTTCTCACATATATGTCACAACATGGCCACAGCACGCAGCAATGAATGCGTATAATTCAGTCTGTGCATGTGTGATATGACAGGTGAGATGGGTTGGCTTCAAGCAGTGTTGGGTAACAACAGCAGATGATGAGATGCTCAGGCTATGGAGCCCTCTAGGAGAGAAGCTCACAGAGTTTGCCTTCAAGGGCGGTAGCTGCAAGTAAGCCACCAAATCAGTGATGCACAACTGTTGAGCACCCAGCAGTGTATCATGGCATGAAGTGGCACTTACTGTAGTATAGCCGAGTTGTAGTTACATGTGGTATACCTTGCTCTTGCCAATGCTACCTTGCATGCGCACCGAGTGTCACCAGGCTGCTACTACTAGTTAGTAGAGCGCATCCCAATCAAATACTGCTTTAGTATGATGAAGGCGCGCCAGGCAGCAGGTGTGATGATGTACCACTTGCTGTGTTGCTGCAGGTGTTTGTATGTTGATGAGGTCAACCAGCAGCTGCTGGCGTCTACTGCTGATAAGTGTGCTTACTTGTTCAAGCTGGACTCTCCCATGCCACTGGCAAGGTAGGTGGGGTGGAGCATGTTGGTGTACGTGCTCTGCACGTGTCTGTGATGTACGCAGCGGCATTGCATCATCACTGTTGTCATACACACAACACCCTTGGTGTTTAACACCATGGCATCATGATTGAGCGCGCGTGCAAAAGTTGCTTACGTGCTAAATAGACAATTCAGCACAACAAGCCTACGAGTATGCAGTCATAGTGTGCTCAACATTTGCGCTAGATACCTGCAATAAGCCTTAGACAGTGTCTCTCCTGCTTCTGTGACACCTGGCATGGCTCACTTTCAGAACATCTTCTGCAACAACAAGCAGCATATCTCTCTCTTGCGCCAATCCCTGGATCATTCTGTCTTGCAAACCATGCAACATAGTCTGTTACGAACGATGCGGATGCTGGCCCGTTCATTATAATTCTTTCTTCTTGCAGGTTCTCAGGCCACACTGACGTCATCAGCGGCATCGGTTACCTTCCCAGCTTGGACTGCTACATCACCAGCAGCTGGGACAAGACAATCAGGCTCTGGAAGCGGCCTCAAACAAGTTCAGCAGCAGCGGAAGCAGGGTCGGCAGGAGACATGGTTCCAAGGCCGCAGTCAGCATCAGCTACTACGGCTGCAGGGGATGCTGCATATCTTGTGCCTGAGGATAGTGATGAAGCAGGTGGCGTTGTATCAGAATATGAAAAGGCGCATCCGCTCATCGCCCCCAAGTCTTTGAGCCAGGTGTGTTGTGCCACAGTTGGTAGCAGACTAAAAAGTACAACAGTATGCCATGAATTCTCCAGCGATCATCACCAACTTAAGCAGGGAATGAGTCTTATTATTATCATTGTCGCTGACAATTTGTCAGTAAGAAAGTGTGCAATGAGTGTGTTTGATTGGGTACGGGTATCACAACCTGTTTGTCTGAGCATACTGCTGGAAGCACACTGCATGGAATGTCCGCTTCTGTAATGGGCCGCGGGGCCGATGGCAATGTTGCTATGGCTTATGGGTAGTTTATATATACCACCTGTCTGTGCTGTCTACATATGCAGGACCATACCCTTGCCCTGCTGCAAGCCATAGGTATCACAGACAGCAGCTCAACCAGCAGTGGTAAGGGAGGTGCTGGGCGAAGAGGAAGGCTGGGGGGCAAGAATGTCAGAGATGTGCGAGCGAGTGATGAGGGATCACTGATGGACGACTCACCTGACATTCCCGGATCATTAGGAGCTAAGCTGCAGGACTTGGGGCGCAGGTTGCTACAGGTATGGCTTTTACCTGCCAGTAGTACATTTTTCATAAACAATGATCGTCTGCGGCCCGAGAGCATATCTCCTCTGGCGCGTATGCTGCGAAAAATCCGGCGTCTGGCTTGCAGTTGAGATACAGCATGACATGGTACAGCTATGACTCAAGCCAAGATGGACAGCTTGTCGGCTGAAGCTCAGTGGCACTGTTCTTATCTCCTGAAGAATTTGATTGTTTCTGCATCATGTGCTTAATGGGGTAACTTGCAGGATATCAATGAGACGGCCAGTAGGGTTGCCGCTGAGAAGGGTGCAAGCATACCAGCTCATCCGGCAATGCAGTCAGCAGCAGGTGTGCTACACAGTGTGAGCTTCGATGGCAACATAGCAGCTGCAGGTCTGGGCGGGATACAAGCAGAAGGTCATTTTCAGGGCAGGCGTGCTGGTGGTCGCATTTCCATGCGCAGACGCAGCAGCAGGGGTGATTGATAGAGGATGATCCTGCGAAAGTTCCCAACTTCATTAAAGGGTGACAAAACCACACTGCTGAGGTGATAGTCCTTTTGCAGCGGGTGATTTGACTGATAGCTCATGCAGCATGTCCGACAGTCAGCTCTCTGCTGAGCAATGCATGTGGTTACTGTCACGGTATGCCACAGTGGTCACTCCACATACGTGTCAAGCTATGACACAAGCACTGTATGGCATTTGCATGCAAAGCATGTTGTTGCACATTCAGCAAAGTTGTGAGCATGTGGAGGCGCTATTACAGCAAAGCCATCCTATGGTCTGACTATGTGTTGCTTAGGAGTGTCATGTCAAGCATCAGGTGAAGTCTCATAGATTGTTCTCATGCTGTATTATTCTGCTCACTGAGACTACGCGCAGGTAGTCCGATGGGGCACCCGCTACTTGCTAGTCACACCAGCATTTTGGTTCAGGTTGACCATCATCTTGGCTCTCTCAGAGAGCCTATTGACGTTCCATGGTGTATCCTCAGGGAGTCAAATGCCCAAGGGCCGTATGGCCAGAGCGGGCTTGCCTGTTTGTTTGTTTTGTTTGTGCCATACCGCCGGTATAGTATACTGAACCAGGGTGAAAAGTCCGACTCAGTCCGGCGGTACCACTAACTAGTAGTTGATACATAAAGGCATGTAATCATGCATGTGCAACCACTATGATGGCAGTTTTTAAGGGACTCCCTGAAATGGCTTAAGTTAGACTCTGTGACTGGTGCTCGCTGCTTGGAGAATGACTTGGTTTTCCTACAACTGAAAATGTTACAAGAGTCATTCAACGGATTGCATGGATTCGTTATATGGATATCGAAGTCATGTACATGCACGTAAGAAAGCAGGTTGTAGACCACCGGCAGTCACGGTTCTGCTTGCCTGGATACAATAGTACAGTTCAACTAGTTGGGTAGTGACCCAAGTCATCAACATTCTACGTGTGAGGGTATGGATGTGTCATAGTATGATTATCGATTATCATAACCATTGAAGGGCATGCTTGAACAATGATTGTTCACTGGCAAGTTGCTGTCCTGTGTGTAAGCCGCTGCAGCAGCCTGATCATGAGAGTCCATGTAGCCTGTGAGCCTCATAGGCTGCCTGAGGCTCATCAACATTCAAAGCCAAGTTGCAAGTTGGGCTCCGATTGGACTCCAGTGGTCAAAAGTGGAGCGTTGGACTACATGATGAGTGCTATGTTGCTGTCCTTAGCTATGGCAGTGTTTGTCATGGTCAAGTTCAAAATCAGGTGCATGTTTGTGTGAAGTGTGTTTTAGGATTACCGACCCCAGTGCCACAGTCAGTGACCGAGTTGAACAGCCCGGGCCAAGTCCTGTATGGTGTGTGTCCTACAATGGATACAGCCCATGGGCCAGTCCAATCTTTGCACCAGCAGTACTGACTGCCAACCAGTGTTACAGAGACCACTTCTGCACAAACGCAAGTTGTCAGTTTCTCTGCGCAGGAGCAATGGCTCATTGATAGTAATTAAAAGCCATACACATCCTGATTGCAATCATGATATCATCGATGCTAGTGTAAACTACGATGTATCCAGATCGATCTGTGCAACAATCTGTGCAGTGCAAGATTTCCATTACAACAGTACAGCACAGCCTGATGCAGCTGGCTTGCAGGCACAACAGCCCAAATACACAGATACATCTTCCAAAGTTCAACCCAAAGCCTAGATGCTGAGGCGCTTGGGAACTACCCAATAGACTAATATCATGCAGCAGCAGTGCTACAGATCAACCTACCAAACAGGTGTGTCATGGACAAACAACCTAATCAAGCACAGGCTGCACCTCAACATAGCAATCAAGAACAACCATAGTTCCCTCTGCTGAGAACCTCTATGTATTGTATCAGAGCAGTGATGCTCTGATTGCATGCTTCATGTGATTCTGGGGTTTGCCCACATTGTTCTGCAGAACACACCTACAAATACCTGATTTTTTCTTTTCTGAAGCCACAGGACTCCTTTGTAACACACATACACACATATGAGTGAGCATCTCTATACCGCTGTTGTAAACACGGTATGACTCCATACAATGAACACTCCACACACTGGTGTAAGCATCATGAGATTGTAAGGTAGTCAAACAGCCAATGCCACTGCCGGCACTAGCTGGTTGACCTGTACTCTGAAACAAAGGTGAGGAAAAACCCAAGACTGCTGTTTGCTGCAGTGCAGACACAAACAGCCAGGGTCTGTGCAAGGAAACTCTACATCAACTCGGATCCATACTGTCCACATACAGTGCATTAGCTGCTGCGAAAAACAGCGTACCGCAGATGCCTCACACAAAGCATC
>LWCB01015061.1:0-10806 GCA_001630525.1 Coelastrella sp. M60 | reverse complement strand
CAATTACAGCAACAGCACTGGGTGTATAACCATGCTGCTTATGTGCAGATGCGGCATAAAGACGGGATGATGCATCCCCAACGCTTCCAGGCATACTACTGCTAAATGCTGCGGGCGGAGTGCCGGGCTGGCTGATAGCATATCGCACTTGCTGACAGGCCACATCACCGTCAGTACTGCTGACTCCTGGCTCCGCTGACATTCTTGCTGCACCAAACACTCTGCCTCCTGAACCAGATGTGCTCTGAATGGTCCCTGGGTCACTGACAGACCCAGAGCTGCTGACAAGTCCTGCAGGAACAGTTCCTGCACAGTTGACTGAAGGAGGTGCAGGACTGAAGCCCAGCGCCTGCTGTGGCTCAGCACATGCCTCATGTAGACTGCTGTGGTCTGCTGTTGAAACATCTGTGTCTTCTGAACTGCCGGTGTGGTGCTGCAGCTCTACAGCAGATGTCACGGCCTGAAGATCCCCTGCAGACGCTTTTGCAGCCAGGTAGGCTTCAGCTTGTTCCTCGGACAGCATGTGGGTCACCTTCTTCACAGGATGTGCAGCTGGCTCACCGCTGTTGCACAGGACTTTACTGACACCGGCATGAATGATCTCAAGCACCTGAGACAGCAGATTAACACAGCCGATGAGCGCTATGAGACACAGCTAGATCCGGGTACCTTGCTCTGAGTTCTAGACCAGCACAAAATCAGCGACAGCAGCACCAGTGGCAGGATGCTTACAAATGACTACTACAGAAACAGATACATGACGGCGCTGCACCACATATGTCGCACCCCCCCCCCCCTGCATGCAGCACAAATGCAGAGCACCCAGGGAGGACAACCTTCATTTGCATGTGCTTACCAGTCCTGTTCCTTCTCTTCCTCCTGCAGGCACCTTCTGCAGCCATGGCTCTCCATCCAGCTGCATGAAGACCTCACCAGGCCCACCATCAGCCTCAGCCATTGGCTGCCTCAGCTCCAGTCTGATGGCGTGAACCTGAGCCAGACGCTTGCCATGAGCCAGCTTGGCTCCGCTGCTCATGACGGCCAGCGCATGATAGCCGTGAGTGAAGCCAACGACCTGGGGGGACAGCAAGCAACAATACTGTTGCATTGTGCAGGCAGGTCATAACAGGGCAGGGAGAGTAACGTGCTGTGCACTCACCTAACTATAGCGGGAATGCTATTATATTACTGAAGTGTACTGTGATGGGCTGTTGTAACGTGATGGTGGTCTGTAACAGCAGAGAAGCCTAGTGGCTCTCCTGGACTTGTGACACAGCAGCAACACAGCCGCCATAGATATGCAGACCCCCCTAGTATCCCTCATCCCTGATCGCACCTCAATGAGCCCGTCCGCTACTGATGGCTTGCGCCACTTCTTCTTTTTGCTCTCGCTCTCTCCCCAAATGTTGCGTCCACCGGCATATGATTGCAGATTGACCAACACCAGGGCCTTGATGCTGGAGGGGATGACCAGGGGACTCCAGGCACCACCACTGCCGGGCTGCTGCACTTGGATTGAGCTAAACCTGCTCACAGACTGCAGTGTGCCGCAGAACCATCCTGCATGAGCACAGACAATATGATCCACATTGTAGTTGCAGGACATCACGAACCTCACTGGACAGCTGATGGTACAGTCACAACGGCAAGGACAATGTGCTAACCACAGGTCAAACAAGATGTCCGTGCTTACAGGTACCCCTGCTCACAACAGCATCTTTCACCAAGCGAGAGGAATGCATGTAATACCCAACACAGTTTACAGAGCAGGCAGTGGCAGGCAGTCACAGGATCATACTGACCTGAGGTACAGCTGAAAGCACTGTACCAGAACTGATTCGCCAGTCTGTTGCTGGCAAGAGCTGGATGGGTGTCACGCAGATGGTGAAAGTTGTAAGCTGCTTGGGCATCAGCACCAACACTGAAGTAATTCCAAAACATCCCCTCCAGCAGCACTGCATTGGTCATTGCAGGACGAGCCACAACATCAATATGATGAGAAAGCTGGTCCGGCTGCTGCTGCTGCTGATGATGATGTCTCGGCTGTTCTGTGAGAGCGTATGTCTTCTGTGGCTGATAGCTTGCATCTGGGAGTAGCAGTCGCAACCGCCAGCAGTCCAAGTCTGTGATTTGGGCATCAGACACCTGTAGCAAGGGCAACCATAAGGTTGTTGGTGACAGGTAGACTTCAGGCTGACAGATGAGCTCTAGTGACCCCGAGTGTCTACATGATAACATGCACTTGCAGGACAACACCCTGGACAACAGTGGCAGGTGCAGCGGCATTTTAGGATGTACAGGTTCTGTAGCCCAGGATGTACGAGTTCTGCATGGGTGCTGTTGGAGGTAAGCTCCTTTGGCAACGCTTGAAAGTAGCATGTGCAATGTTGTATTATCAGAGGTACATTCGTACCCTCTTGAGCGTGGAGTAGATACTGGCATGGCCTTTAATCCAGTTCCACTCAAACTCTGCTCCCCATTTGAAGGATCGGGACAAGTCATTGCCTTCATTGAAGGAAACAGATGTTGCTGTATCAGCGTGCATGCCAACTTGACAGATGCTTGTCAGCAGCAGCCCATTGCAAAATGCATGCGACACGAAAATTTAGTCATTCTTGGAATGCAGATAAGTCACACCAGCCACTTGGCACCAAGCTGAAACAGGGTCAAATGGCCAGTGCCATGTGAGGAAAGCCTCTGCCAAGCGACAAAGCAGCAGGTAAACACAGACATGCAGGAGAGGCACGGCTACTGGTATGCTGCCGACCCCGTTCACACCTGTGCCCAGAGGCATGATTGCTACCGCTGGTGGTGGCTGCAATTTCAACTGATGGACGACCTTGAGGATCCAGGCCACAGTTCCGTCACCACCACAAGCCAGAATGCGCATCCGCTGCCTCACAACTGTCGCACGAGCGTTACCCAACTGCTCCTGGGTATCAAAGTTCTGCCATATCTGCTGCAGTACTGTGTCAGGCCTGTGATGGGCCAAATCAAACACCTGTTGAGTACCAAAACACAACCGTGTATAGTGAACA
Source organism: Coelastrella sp. M60 (assembly GCA_001630525.1). NCBI lineage: Eukaryota > Viridiplantae > Chlorophyta > Chlorophyceae > Sphaeropleales > Scenedesmaceae > Coelastrella > Coelastrella sp. M60. Next base: position 7,768 of record LWCB01015061.1, on the reverse strand, counting down.
AAGGTGGCAAGAGCGCAAGTTTCCAAGAAACAGAGAGCTGCTCAGACAGACTTCTTGTGCACAATCACTGGCTTGAGTATGAGCATATCACACTCGTTGATGGCCGCTACTGCACGTCAGAGCAGAGTAATGCCATGTGACCTGTTGTCTCTACACAGCAGCCACCTGTGATCTTCCCAAAGCTCGTGCCAGCTTATTGGCCAGTTCCGGTCCAACACGGCCACCAGAGCGAGCATTGATAAACACAATCAAAGGGCAGTCGTCCAAGTCATAAGCTGCATCTTTCTTGGTGCCTTTCAAGAACTCTGGGGCGACTCTGCAGTCATCAAGGCATCCAACCGGGTGACCTCAACATGGCTGCAGTCGGTCTTGGAATGCTGATACCCATCAGATAGACACAAAGGATTTCCTTGTACAATAAAGTAGCTGAGCAATGAGGGATATTGCCTATCATATCACACAGACGTGTGTCAGATAGGCTAGGGAAGCACAGAATGCGATGATGAGCTTTTGGAAGCTGGTTCTGAACCTGGTTGTTTCCTGTCAGGCTGTCGCACAGTTATATGCCGTTGCAGCCCACCTGTAGGGAGCACGGAGGTCTGTTTGCGCTCTCCAAGCAACATAGTCCTCGTCTCGCCCTGGCGGAGCCAGCACCTGCAGTCGAGGCGTTTTTGGTCCTCAGTAAATGATGACGCGGGCAGGGTTACTCTGTCAGGCGCCACGCGACAGCAAGCATACGATCTCATATCATTTACAAACCTCTTCTGGAGGGATCGTCGGCCGCATAATGGTTGACATCTCGGAATTCAACTGTCAGATAGCGCGGTAAAGCTGTATTAGGTACCACTGAATGAAATTACAAATGATAAAACTCGATCTATGCAGCCCTACAGAGGTCAGACACACAACTCCTCTGACATATCGGCATTAATCAGTGTTCATCAGGACCCTGTCATTGTGGTTCACATGTGTACGCCGTTTTTTGCATTCTACATGTCTCATTCTGCAACTGTATGATAGTCTTGATGCAACGCACGTTGGGGACGCAACATGTTATGTTCCAGGTTGGCATCCCAAGAGACACTCGTTGTGCATTTGGCAACATAGCAAATTTCGAGCCTGCAGAGCTGGGTGTGCAACTAAAGCTGTGTAGATAACCATCTGCAGCGCTGCTGGGTGGTACTCCCATGTAGTAGGATACATCACAACAAGTTGACCCAGAACTTACTTCAACCACATTAACCACCAAATGCCTGCATCGGACTGCTAGCCGGAATTGGCAGGTTATCAGTAGTGAGATTTTACATGTCAGGCTATCGCCTTTTGCATCAGAGAAGGCCAGCAACGACAGCTCCGCTGCAATGCAAGGTAACATCGAGTTCGAAGTGGTGCCCTGGAAAAAAGCAGACTACTGGGATACCTTTCATCTGCACCGTTTTGCTCTACATGAACCCATAAAGATAGAATTATGGTAGCTGTTTTGAACCACATGAGACACCCACCCAATGCGCATGAACAGCCAATGGCAACGCCCTCGCTGCCGCTTGAGAGTGCATCCTTCAGGTGCAGATAGTGTGGCATACACCTGATACCTTCAGCAACCACGGTGTGACCTTGTGATTTTCCGCTAGTTTATTGTAGGTGTCATGCAGACTGCTCACACCACCCCATTGCAGCAGCAGAAATGCACTTACAGATGTTGGGAAGGCTGAGCTGCAATTTTGGGATGTTATAGAATACAATTCATCAACAGCAACAGGAGCATTGAACAGGAGGCTGGGTCTTGTGCAACAGGTATTCACGTTGTGTACAAGTATAGCTTGATAGCATGGTCAGCATGACACATGAAACAGAGGCAGTGATCGCATGGTGGTCAACTTGCCATTGCTGCCAGGTTGTCTGGTAAGTCAACTTCTTATCACTCTTCAATGCACACATGAATGTTCCCCTTGGAGTCTGAGGCGCCTTGACTCAGCAGTTGAATGGGTTTGTGAACTGCAGTCTGGTTGTTGCATGAGCTAGCAGATCCTTCTTGAACAAGTGCTGGTGCTAACTGCTTTCATCTCGCGGCTACTAGCAGCCAGTGGTAGCTATGGCATGCCCCTCTATTACAGCTTCTGCTCAATCCCAGTGCTAGCAGAATCAGATACATGATGATACAGCTTCCGTAAACATCTGATTGTGCACAGTCCAGAAAACCACACACATTTTCTTTTGTATGGAAAACTTAGCCATGCAACATTGTATCACCTGTGCCTGCAGGTGACTGCTGATTGCATTGAAGTGTCGCCCATGGTAGAGGAGGTGGGCAACATGTCAAAGCTGTAGTAAATACTGTTTGCCTGTGTAGCTCATCACTTGTGTATTTACTTACTACTGCTGAGATGTAGGGGTTGCATCTGATGCATTGAGCTTCCAGGTTGCTGGTGAATGGCCATAGATGCTAAAGTTGCTGACTGCTGCATCGGCACTACGTGAGGCTCAAGTTCTTATGTCCTAGGACGTAGCAGGCCTGCCAGTGGACTGAGTCAGTTGCCAACAGACTGAGCAATCCACAGCAGCCGTGTGTATGCTTCCTCAGAGAACAACACTCAAGACGAGGTATATGATCAGCTTGGTGTGCACCTTGCCTCGTCAAACAACTGGTGAGCAACACTCCTTTGTGAGTTATACTGACTAATTATTGCATGCAGGCTGATGGGGTGTGGGTCCCTGATGATGAGGTGGACCTGCAGCAGATTCAGCTCTCCAATGTAGTTCAGGTTGTTGATCATGTGTATGGGCAACGGCAGGATCAAGAGCACAACCCACATGGGGAGCATGCACACGACGTCTGGCAGGTGTTGGGTCCCATACCACAGGAGGTATACCGAGGAGTGTTCAGGCCATAGTTCTTGTGCATGCCGCATGTCAATGATTGACAGTGAGGCCCCATTCTTGCAGAACACAACTGCTGCAGGCATACAGTGACTAGACCACTGCATTCATAAACCACTGAGCAGACCTTAGACCATAGTCCAAGGGCAGCTACAAGGCCATAAACCATGGTGTGAGAAGAAAGGAGAATCTGGCTCGTTGCATCAAGGGCAGCTACAAGGCCATACATCATGATGTGAAGGCAGCTGGCTAGTAGCTGTTGAGTAAGGAAGATTCCTAAGACAGCTGAATTATGGTATGATGCGGGGGCCGCTGTGTCATTGATACATGGGTGTCGACAGCGGTGTGCGTGTGAAGCCAAGTCCTGCCCAGAGCCGACTTCTACTAGATTTGATTTACCTTACTATTGCAAGTACGCTACTAAGTTGCTGCATTGTTGAAAAAGGGAAGGAGAATTTGGCTCGTGCAGCAAAGTGATTGCAATGACAAAATGAACAGACTGAACACACCTTGTTGTCACTCTTGTTTACTTACTGCTGGTCAAGTAGGCATCCTTCGATAACCGCATTTAAGAAATGTGACATCACAGGACTGAACTCCACTTATTAAACTGCCATAATGGACCAATTGATAAGACAGTGCGACTCACTCAGTGTATAAGAAACATAGAAGCACACACAAAGCATATCATATACATGAAGAGAAGAACATGTTTATGCATCATGCAGCTAGGGCCGCTACTACTGGTACTGTAACTCAGTGTGCTTCGGAAGTGGTCATTGATAGCAGACTCTGAACAGCGCAGAACATACAGTTGGTCGTGCAACATATATGCCTAACACAGCTGTATGAAAGGAAAGTTGGCTCGTGCAGCATGCTGGGCTAATAATGACAGGCAATAGCTGCTCTTGCAACAGCTGTATGTTATGCACAGCGCAGTTTCTTGAGCAGCTCTGATGCGTAGCGACCAGGTGTGATCAGCATCTTGTAAGTTGCGGGTTGACCTCCTCAAAAGGCCACATTGCTGTGTCGTCACGGCAAATCGAGCTCAAAACGGGTGGTGTCACTCACTGGGCGACGAACAGTCCAGTGTGCGCATGCCATGCTGGCAGCTGCTGTATGCTTCACAATACATAACTAAACATTGGGCTTACTACAGATCATGTCGTTTAAGCATCAACCTGCCCACGCCCCTTTCGCATGTGACCCAAATCTGACATCAAGGGGATCATATCTCTGTACAGGATGATTCCACCCATCCACACCATGTACCAGCAATCTATAATTTGAATATACTTTACATCAGTTCGCAAGCAATGTATGCCAGTACAGCCAATCACCGCCCGCGCGAACTGGGGTACCAACAGAGTTACCTGACCACAAGTAACCCACATCTTCGTTATTCAACTGAATTCATTTGTTTTCATTCTCTTGAACAGCTAGAGGACCGTGTGTGCGACTCCTGCGACGACATCCTGGGATTCTGTCTGTCAGGCTGATTCGTCTGACACCCGGAATGGCTTCATAACCAAGGTGGCCGCTGTTAGGCAGGGGCGTCCGCTGCACTGTGCTCTAGACCTGTCTACAGCTGCTGCTTTCTCGTGTGTGCATCATCTCGTCGCGGCAGTGTCTCGAGTGCAGTTCGCTTGCGGAACGAAAGTCAGTGCTTGAAGCGCGCGTTGGCGTTGTTGTCAAAGAATAAGCAGTCTGGCGCCCCAAAGAGCTGATACCAGCGGTTGGTGCCACGGCTCGCGATACAGCGACGGCAGTCAAGATGTCCAGCATCTCTTTGAACTCAGAAAGGGCCTCTGAAGCAAGACGTCACATCAGTATACTGGACAGAAGCTTGGCAGGGTAAACACATCATGCAGAGCGTATAACGCTGGCTGCCCAATGGACTTGAACTGTGCGCGCGGCATGCCCAGCAGTGACCAACCAGCTTGCTTGCAGTTGCGGAAATGCAAGGCTGTGATTGAGTTGCTGTCAGCGTTGCAAACAAGTATTTACTGCACATCCTGGCACCCTATGTATTGCGCTGCAACAGGCCGGCTGTCGTTGCACCTTGCAGGCCAGTTGCCAGCGTCTGGACTCATCAGTTGTGCAGCTCAGCTGGTGGCCGCTCCAGGATATCTGATGATGGAACCAGGATAGGCAAAACGCAGCCACGTGTAAGGTTTATGCTCACCAAGACAGGTGAGACCTCAGGTTCACACCAAGCCTTCAGTGTCGCACCATCATAAGGTGGATCCTCAGTGTATCTTGCATCTACTCCTGGTCGATGTGTATGACATGGGCAGGGTCTACGTTGTAGAGCAATTTATCCATGGTCGTCAGTCATGCACAGTCATCAAGTGAAATCACAACTGGTTGCTTGTAACATAGTGGCCATCGGTGATTATCTGGGCGATGATTATCTGTGCACCCTTGATGCAATCCCGTCTGCATTTTCCTTCCTGCAGATGATGCTATGGACTCTGTATTCCCATGTGTGGCCGAGGAATGGCTTCGGCCCATCATCCGCAGCAAATTTGACAACCCAGCTAAACTGAACTTCCAATATGCGCCCCAATAGGGGGTGTGATCAGCCTTATCCTGTGGTGACTCACTTGCTGCCCTTGCAGCTCAGTACAGATGCTATGTTGCAGCACCATACCTGCATTGAATACGCCAAGTCGTGCAGAACTTGATACCCATTGCTTTGCCGATAATGTTCGTGACGGGCTACAAGTAGGCGCCTCAACAGCCATCAGCTAAGGACATTCACTGCACTGGCTGCTCTTGTGTTGAAGCCCAACAGCAGCAGGTGCAGTGCATTCCCTGTCAAGCAAACAGTATTTGCCCGCTGCAAAGTGGCATGTTTCAGACACATTGATAGGTCAGCTTCACGAGGCTTTGTATTGCACATGCCACGCATAACCTGCACTTGCAGCAGCATGGGTTCTTCACCAATTTTGACCCCGTTTCTGGTTTCTGGTCTGTCACAGTCCAATTATGCAGGGTGTGTTATGTTTCGTGCCTGCACCAACATGTTTGATTTTTGTGAAGAATATTGCTCCTCAAGTTGCTCAGTTGCTTCAGCCTCATTTGATCTCAGGTTTGTTCAATCATTGGTGTGTTTTTCCCATGAGTAGGATAGGGACACAAGCGTTTGGTTGGCTAAGCAGTCTACAGCATCGACAAGGAGGTTGGTCAAAGGATCTGGTTTCAGGTTGATTCCTTATGTTTGCTGACACAAAAGCAGATGTCTTGATTAAGTGACTCTGTGGAATTAGCTCCTGCAGCCAGCATAACATCTTTGTGCAGCATTTAGCTGATGTACAGAAGATTCATATGGTGTACATTATTAGCCAGGTGCTGGTTTTTAGCAAGTCACTTGCATGTACAGCTTATGGTGGAAATATGGGGATTGGAGGTATCAAATGGGTAGGGCAAGGTAACTAGATTATGCATGATTGAAAAAGTGTTGTGTATCGTGTAGAGTTTGTTGATGGTGTTTGTGTCATCAGTGTTTATCAAGCAAGGTTATGAAGGGACATGTTCGCATGAAGCTCTTAAGTGGTCGGAAAGCCCTGCGTCCGCAAGGTGGTCTCACCTTGTCCTCAGCAGAATGCTGCAGCACCTGTCACCCAAAAACAGGGTACATGCAAGAGCAGTGAGGCAGGTGTGTTGTTGTGCTGCCTGAACAATCATTTATGACTGAACTGCTTCAAACAGAATGTCAAGAAGCTGCTTTATCATGAAGCAGTAGCTGCTTATTTGACATTCAGAAGTCGTGAATGATGGTGGTTGGGGGTGGTGGCCAGGAGTGACCTGCAGTCTACTGCTGCAGGCGGTTGTGTATTTGTTTGGCCCCCCGGGGTGCACGGAATGACGGCAGAGGCAGAGTTCTGAGCAGATAACATGGGGCCTTGCAGTTTTTGAAGCAGCAAATTGTTGGTGCGGCTGCTGCATTGAGAGGGTGCTACTACTAGGTGTGTGTGAAGCAGCAAGAACCAGTTCCAACTTGCGTGGAATGACCTGATGCAGTGGGTTGCCATATTCTGATCAAGCAGATCGTAGGTCTACTCTGCCATTGGCGTTCTAGGATGGGTTGGCAGTCAGCAGCTGTGAGAAACCTTGGCAAGCAGGTGGCAGGCAGACAGATGAAAGCTGCCACTGTTCTCCAAGCCAACATCTTTGTATGACACGAGGCTTCATTGCAGCCCAGCACTTAGATGGTTCGTCTGCAGAAGGTTTTCCATTTGTGCGGACTGTTAAGTGTGGATAAAGATCCTTTCAAAGCCGGTGTGACGATTAAGTGTTGTACATTCCGATGACACTGTGGCACAGCTGTAAACAAAGTTTGGCCATGCAACATGAAATGACACTGTGGCACAGCTGTGAGTGGCCATGGAGCCCTCAGTTACATGGAGCCCTCAGTTACATGGCATGCACCCCTCTTTGAAAGTTGGTTGGATATATGTTGCGCAGCTGTATGACATGCCGTACGTTGACACTGGCAGGTTGCCAGGTTTGGCTGTTTTCACTTTCTGCACCAGGCGCGTTAGCTACTATAGGTACGAGCATCAACATGATCAGCGGCTTGCCACAGTATGCAAAGCGCTCTACCCGTTGGGCCAAGTAAGCAGTGGTGCATTTGATGGTTCCTCATTGCATGAGGCTGCTGGAGCCAAGTTGGCAGCGATGTTGAGCCCGCAGGCTTCTTGCTGCACTGTTGACTCTACATCGGATTTGTAATCAACCCCCAGCAGTTATCAAGCCTGCAGATCCGCCATCGTGCTTGTTGCTGCACAGTTCTTGCCACACAAAAAGTACAATGAAGTGCTTCCACGTCCTGTCGGTTGCAGCAGTCCCCTTGCAGGCCTGCATGGGCCTCCCTGTATTCACTGAC
>LWCB01015050.1:0-16343 GCA_001630525.1 Coelastrella sp. M60 | reverse complement strand
CAGCTTCAGGAGCAGGTATCAGAGAGTAATGGCGTTAAAGATGCACCTGGGGTCTTTGTATCGCCCCTAAGCTTGTATATTGCTTTGGGACTGGCGATGAATGGTGCTGGTGAGTTTATTCCAAGTGTGACTGCTTACTGGCATCTAGTCCATGGGTGGGAGCTGCGTGCATGCACTTGCGCAAGTGCACTGCATGAATAGACTTTGCGAGCAAGTGGTCCTTGGTAAAACATATAGCAGCAGAAAATAGCACATAAGTAAGTTTGCAGCAGAAAGGTTTCACCCATCGCAAAACAGACTACACTTGACTAGTTAATCCTGTAGTGTCAGCAGTTGTGCATGTCTGTCCTTCACCAGCAGTGCAGCTGCCTGACAGCAAATGGTTGGATATATTCGTGCAATAGTATTAAATCTTGTTATTATTGTTGTACGATGCTCAAAGCCCAAAAGCAGTGCTTCCTATAAACTGTTTGGAAACAGATTGTTGTAGCTCAATGAGCCACACTAGCACCTAATAAAAGGGTACACACACAATGACTGCATTCCTCACGGCTTCTAGAGGCATCCTGGTGACAATGCATGACAGCAATGATCTTTCACTGCCTTGAGATAGGTTCACAACAGCAAATGCACAAGGTCCAGGTTGCGGCAACAAGCCAAGCAAAAAGTCCTGCAGTCCTGCCGAACATGGCTACACCACCACAGCATCTGGATGCAAGGTATCTATAGGAAACACAATTTTCTTTAACATTCCTGCAGGCACGAACACTTCTACCCAGGAGGAGCTGTATCACCTTCTGCACGAAGACAAATCGCGCTTACTAGGCCTAGTAGCCCCCAAAGCACCTCATGATCAAGACATCAAGGAACTCTCTGCTGGTATATCATCACTCAGCAGCAGCCTAGTACAGGAGAGCAAGGAAGATGGACCGACACTGATCGTGGCTAATGCTGTTTGGACAAACAAGGTGGAAGTGAAAGCGGATTACGCAGCTGAGATGCTCAAGCTTTTCCAGGTGGGTTGCAGCAAGAGACCCTAGCTGCCATGGTCATTTGGAGCCATATACCGTAACTTTTGATATCTGCAACGGCACACAGTGCATGCTTGGAATCTGTTCAACGGCACTGTGCAATGGACTGATCTGATGAGGTCCACCGCAAAAGAGCGGTGTATGCTTCTAGATGTGGCCGGGAAGCCTGCTCCAGCAGACTTACTGTACCAGTACACTCGAAGGGAATTTATTCAAGTATCATTACTCTGGTTTCATGGTCAGTTTGTTGTGACAGTTGTGCATTCACACCTGCACAGGCTGAAGTCAAACAAGCCAGCACTGTAGATGTGATCAATGAATGGGCAGAGAAGGTTACAAAGGGCCTGATCAAGCAGGCAGTTCCACCAGGTGTGGTTTGTTTGCACAGATGCATGTCGTACTCATCAGCAACAATCATGTATGATTCTGTAGCAGACTTCGACCGTACCCATGATATCATATAGAAGTTCATGATGAAATATTGGTACATATTGTGCCGCCCTGCACCACAAGCTGATAGCAAGTGTGCAGTCACTGATGGTGTGTAATAGCTATGCTTGAGACAGATTCTTGGTACATATCTCGTGCTGTGGCTATTGCCACAATTATATGCCACTGTCGACACCACACCAGGCCCTGCTCATTACCCTGAAATTACCTGCCACAGCTGCTAAATCTTCTCACTTTCACACAGTACAAACCGACTGCTTTTGGACCTTAAAATGAATAATTCATTGTTAGTTGTTGTGTTGCATTCTGTTGCAGGGACACCATTTGACCTGGTGCTGACCAATGCAGTGTACTTCAAGGGGTTATGGGAGTTTCAATTTAAGAAGGAAGCCACCAGCAAACATGCATTCATGCTGGAAGGGGGTTCGGAAACTCAGGTACCACGTACAGCACATTGATAAACCACACATTAGAAATTTATAGATGCTGTAAACATATGTGATTAGCCAAGCTGTGTCAGCCTGCAGAATTCCTGTCTGAAAGATAAAATACTCCTCATGCTTGATTGCAAGCAGTTACCTTCAGACGTACAAAGCAGCACAGAGTAGCTAAGCATTCCTTCATTCTGCAAGGTTTTCTCTTCAGCTTGGAAGAATTTGCTGACTGAATCTCAAAATTCTGAACATCTAAAAGTACCAGCTCTGGTGCGGCAGCGTGCGGTGTTAACAACGTTGTAACACAAACATCAGCCTGTAAGCACTTTCACAACCAAAACCGGGCCTTGTTGCAACTGTTCCAGGTGGACATGATGAGCAGAACATTCAAGGCCTCAGAAATGTCCCACAACACTGCCCAAGTCAAGTACGTTCAAACCAGCAGCTACCAGGCGGTTCGCTTGCCGTACAAAGGCGGTGCAGTGACAGCAGTCATTGTACTGCCCAATGCTGACACAGCAAAGCATGGGGTGGCTTCAGCAGTTGGCAAGTTGGATATTGGACAGCTGCTGGATGTTGACAAGTATCAGCGTGTTGGGCCTGGGGGCCTGGTGGTCCATTTGCCAAAGTTCAAAGTACAAACAGAGTGTGTATCATTGAGCAAGGTAAGTGTGCTTGGCTATTCATGTTAATCCTGGTGAGGGCGCCCGACTTCGGGGCTCATCTGGTACCGGAATCGACGGAACTTTGAGAGTAGATTCGTCTGCCAGCATGGTGAAGTGCTTGACTGGGTACAATTTCAACGCACGCTCATAGGTCATTCGCTGGCCTGGAGGTCTTCGGACTGGGCGGGGTTAAATCAGAGATCTTTAGTCCCCTATGATGTATTGTATTGTATTGTAAATAGGTTAAAGGTTGCTCCAATGGCAAAATGTATCTCTTGATCACAGTGCAGGGTGTTGGGCTTGCAGAATAGTGCTACTGCCTCTTGTTCACTGCCGTTATGGCGTTTCGCTGCACTGTGTGTTGTATGCAAATTTTATCTGCCTGCTGGTTGTCATTGAATGGACTTGCTGGATCACACAGTGTGTGGCACAGCTTTAGTCAGTGACCACCCGCTTCAGCACCATCAACTTCAGGTGGTGTGTCTAGCCCAGTTACCCAGTTACTGTTCTGAACTCTAATAGATTGAGCCCGTAACTCTGTCTGTCGCTGCTTGATTACCCTTTGTCTGTGTGCAGCATGTGCAAGCGCTCGGTGTCAAAGCTGCTTTCACGCAGAAGGTAGCAGATTTCAGCAGATTGAGTGATGCAGAGCTGTACATCTCAGACATATTGCAGTCGGTAAGGACCACACTGCTACTTGGGGTTGTCTGTCCACATTATCACCATAAGCAAGTTGCTGACGTGTTGCTGCTGTTGCACTGTGACATCGTATATGCGGCTCAGAAGTACTGCATCTGCAGGCCTCAGTCTCTAGCGGCTATGTGACTTGTTGGCTTGGTATATATATGCTTGCAGGTGTGTGTGATTGTAGATGAGGAGGGCACTGAGGCTGCTGCAGTCACAGCAGTGGTGATGCTTCGGGCAATGGCTGCACCACATCCACCAGTGACGATCAAGTTTGATCGACCATTCCTGTTCATGCTTGTGGATGATGCAACAAGCACTCCGCTGTTTGTGGGGACAGTATCAGATCCCAGCAAGTAAAGGCAGACACTGCCGCAGCATAGAGCACTCTGCCTTCAGTTGCTTGTATCGCTCAGAATCCAGTACAGCTGGGATGGCTACTAGTGGCTGTAGTACACTGTGTGAACAGCGGCTGAGCTTGTGCTGTATTGCAAGTGACCTGTGACTGATTGGATGCTGCACTGCATCAGATGGCGTCAGATGCAGGAGCTGACTTGTAGCCCTGTATAGTATATTCTACCTTTGGATGCTCACCGCGCTGTACACAGCCTGCACAGCGCTGGCACATTGGATGCAATTATAAGTTACAGTTAGCAGAGTATCGGGGTGCTGAAGTTGAAACACTGGGCCCACTGCCAGTGATTAGCAAGGTTGAGATGTGCAACTTCAAGTTGTCACTGCCACTAGTCACTGCGGCCCTTGTCATGACAAGCCAAGCATTGGCAGTGCCAATACTAATGATGGCTGATTTTGGAGAACATTCCTGGTGACTTGCTACTATTGGCATGGCATGCCAATGTTGAGGATTGTATCCTTTACCGATGAGATATCGCATGTCACATCAAGTGTCAATACACGCCGTGTCCTAGGGCTTGAAGACAATCACGCTGTGGCCAGGTGCATCATCCTTGGACTTACGCTTGTTAATGTTACACAGTACGACATCATGCTAAGCGGAATCATTTCAGTCAACATCAAACATGTCCAAAAGGGTCATGGTTCAATTGAAAAGAGCAAAGCTGGCCACCATAAAGCCCATAGACAACCAGGTCACTAGTCGCACACAAGTCACTGCCTCAGCAAAGTTCATGAACAATCCGCTCTCATAGAACAGCAACACCAGATTGTTTAAACTTGTTACATTGCTGTTCTGTGGTAGAATCGTGAGGATGGTAAGCACTGCATATATGTAGGGATTGCGGAACACCAAGAGGGCCGAAAAGGCACCTGCAACAAAAGCAGCATAGCAGCACAGCAGCAACAGCAGTTGGATGAGGTATGAGGTAGCTTTGATAGGACCATGCAAGCTACAGCAAGGCTGCCAGCTGCTTGCCCTGTTGAGGATATCTACTGCAAGGGGGGTAACACACAGGTGGGGTGCGCCATGGTACTAGTGTCTTGGCTGTGGGATCGTGCTATGCGGCCGATTGACAATATTTCTGCTGCTGTGGCTGCTTTTAACGGATGAATCAACACAGAATACAGTTGCTGCTAGCAGGTTGCTCAGCTGGATCAGGTATTTGATAGCGTGTATTACTAAACATGCTGTTTTGGCGATTTCCCCTTGCAGCATCGCCACCCAAAGCTTGAGGGCAGCATAGCAATAAGCAGCAGGGGCTGCTGTTCCACAAACACTGAATACAAACTCCAATGGCTTTAGGTCAGGTACACTGCTCATCGCTGCTTGCCACTTGCATGACTGTACGGAGCATTTCACATGACGTGTCTGCCTTAACGCTCCTTTGAGTTCATGCAGAAGCTAACGTGCAATTGGATAACTTACCGAATATCGCCAGGTATACTGGATTGAAGCTGGGTGCAGCTAGGCCACTAGACTTGGTCCCAGGTTGCTGTTGATCATCTGCTGCACGACATACTACTGCTCGTTGTCTGCTGGTAGCTCTGCTGGCGCAATTTTTCTGGCTGCTTATTAATCTGCTATTGCTGTGCTGCACTGCCTGAACAGCCTACACAGGCAAACAACATGCACATGCGTCAAGAGGTAGTTCAGCCACTGGGCTGCCGATGGTTGCAGGTACTGGACTCAATGTCAGCGCCTGCCGGACCACGACCACGTACGTCCGTGTAAAGCTAGTTTGCACTCATGAGGGCTTTGCGTGTGAGATGTGGCCTATTACCAGCAAGATATCTCACCTTCGGCCTTGCTTGCAGTCCCGCACAGCAAGTTGGCTTGAGCCTATGTTGGCAGTAGACAGACGCCAAGCGTTCATACATTCTGATTAACCAACCAATTATCACGTTTCAAGCACCGTGAGCTTGCTCTTGTCTCACCTATTGCATGATCGCTGCAGGGGGCGAGCTGCGGGTGCCTTTGCAGCGCAGTACATGGGTTAACTCTTTACTGTCAAACAGTCGGTTATCTGTTAGCTTGCTTAATTGCTTCGGATCGTGTACAGTAGGCGTGAACGAGGAACGTAGCAGCGTTCTGACCAATAAGGGGTGCTGCACTGCTGTTAATTGCCCCAATTCTGCATTTACAGAACGGCCATGTCCATTCTGCAGCCAAACTGCACCGCGAAATGCAGCAGCAGTAGTATGGGACCTCGGGGCACTACATGTTATTCTGTGTCTGTACCATCACTGGCTGACCTCATTCAACTTCAAGAACACCACTTTCTGCAAAGAGTCATCCAACTGCCTCAATCGCTGCCTCAGAGTGTTTTGCTTCACTCTAAACTGGTCGTCAGTCAGTGCTGGACGCATCAGCAACTCCTCCTCTCCCTGCAGGCCTGCAATGGCATCCTTTTCTTGTGCATTCGCTGCATCTTCAGGCGATAGCTGGACCCAACCAAAACAGCCAAAGTAGTGCTCACGTGGAGGCAAGAGCAGCCGCTGTGTCAACACATAAGTCCGTACCTCCAGCAATGTCAGAGGATCCTTTGACCGCCACCTCAACCTGGTCTCAAGAAACCCTGGGCCGTACACATGCAGGGGGTCCAGGTGTTGTAAGACGTTTGGGTCACTGGTCGTCCACGAACCGGTGACTACAGCAAGATACTGTAATGGAATCTGTGGCATCTGCTTGACCTCCATCTGGACTTCCTGCAAGGAAATTGACGTCCTTTGGTGAAACACATGTTTCTTTCAACTTTGGTACACTGCATGCTTGCAGGGACTGATCAGTGTTCCTGCACTTTCCTGTACTTGCAGCCTGCCCTGTATCATTACCCCCACAACCTGCTGAATTGCTTAAAAAACTATTGAAGTGGCTGGCGTCTTATCCCTGTTCACCTTCTGATATCGTTTTGCAGCACTAGGCTTCAACAGATCTGCATCTGTGTGAAAAGATGTTGGGAAGAGTAGAAACTCATTAGCCTTCGGGGTGAAGGTAGGCTCCCGAATGCCGCCTTTACGCAGCAGTATCTGCAGCAGCAGTCAAATACAATAGCACCTAGAGAAACTACTATGATACAGTAGTATATGGCATGCTCTACTGTTGTGCATGTACTTGTAGATGCAATGCTGCCACATGCGCAGTTGACAGCATCTGTACATGAGCTTCTGAAAGCATGGCCGTGAACAAAAGCCCCATTCATGTGTGATGCAGCACCACCAACAGCTTGAGTGCCTCGTTCCCAAAAACCCCCAACATCTGGCCCAGAGGCACTACACTTGGTCTTGCACTTGCCGTCTGCTCTCCTTGTCCCAAGGCTGCACACACTGGGGCCCACTCCTTCAAACCATACAGCTGTTTTACTTTGGCGAACCTCAATGTAAAAACGTCATCTGTGTTGATGTCTGCGGCTGCCCTCACTGTCACCACCCTGTGCTGCTTTGTACCAGAGGCGTGCTTGTGCAGATTAGGACAGCATGATGGGCGTGAACTCGTAGAACAGTGTGCTATGGATTTGCTTGTTAAATGTTTGCTGCTAAGCGTCTGCATGTGTCAAAGATTGCTAAACTATTTGGTGTGAAGACAAGCCTTGGATGAGACTCTTGACACTGAAGCTGAAGCAAGTGCGGTGGAAAGTATATGCAGCACCCAAACTGATGTAAGCTTACTTTACTGGCGTCTCCGGTGTGCAGGATGCAACATTGTTGGCAGAGGGTAGAAGTTCTTTGTAACCGAAGCTGTTGCGTCCGGCAACCTGAAAGACACTGCAATGACACTGGGTCCCAACAACCGCCGAACATTAGACTGTGCCTGAAAACAATTGCATTACGTAGACGTCACATACTTAGCTGACTGTGTACCTGTATCACATCTCGACGTGTTGGCTGCAGCCACGTACCTAGTGGTACTTGCGCGATTGTGCTTGTACATACTCGCACAACCAGGCAGCTGCACATGCAAGCCCACAAAAGACAGGTTTTGACCCGTTATAAGGAGTTGTTGAGGCTCATCCAGCGACTTCCTGCTGAGAAGGCCGCAACAGCCAGGACTGAAGCACAGCAGACCGTCAGGAACCGGCGAGAAGAGAGTGACCCAGAGGTCCAGCTGAACTACCTCAAGGAACTAGTAGCTAGGATTAGCTTTCTGCGTATAACAACACCAAGGCCGGTCGGTGAGAAGCTGGACGCTGGCAGCTACGTTCTGAGAGAGGGTCAGCTGGTCAAGGGCTCTGGAGAAGATAAAGGAGCAAGGTATCCTTCAACACATCAGCAGATGCAGGATCAGCCGACATTGCCATAGTACTGCGCAGCATCATGCTTTGGGTCAACCGATAGGCTCAATGCCACGACACTACTGCAATGTCTCTCAGCGTTGATCCAGCAGTGCATGGGTATGCACTGAGCAAGCACCGCAGAGCAGTGCACGATCTGCTACATCATAACAACCAAAGAAAACAGCTTCATGATGCGGATCACCACCTGTGACTGCTGTATCTGCCTCCAGGGTTGCAGATGGCAGCATTGGTATGGAAGAAGCCAAGCGCTTGAATCAAGAGCATTACAAGCGATTCTATGGCAAGCCCATGGCGAAAGAGATGTTTTTCTGACCCTGGCTGTCTTCTGATAGCACCAGTATCAGCAGTGCCTCTACGCCTACAAGTCTTCATCGAATTGAAGTGACAAGGCACTTGTAACAGCACGAGCGGTTGTCCCTGTCAGCAGCGTCAGCAGTACAGCAGCTTGCTACCACCGCTGCTTGAATCTCAAAGCTGTTTCAAGGTCGAATTTATTAATCTATAACTCCTGGTCACAACAGTACGATGACACGATATGATGCAGCCGGTGGTGGGTGTTCAGAAATCTGCACACCAACTCCCCCAGCTGCCAGTCCTACCTGCAAGAAGGGTTCAAAAGAAATGACAGACTCACCACAGGCTCCAGCGCTCTCAGCTGCAACAGTGCCTCTGCACAACCTCGAGCTTTCTTCCCAAAAACCGCTCATTGCAGCTACTCGCAGAGTGTGCCCCAACTGCAACAAGACAAGGGCGTTCTTCTGTTATGATTGTTTGACTCCGCTTATGGAGGGTAAGCATTGGGTTCTGGTGTGCAGCTGTGTGCATAGTGTATCAGCTTTTGTGTGATCTCAATGCGTACTTTGCAGCCTGATCATTATCAAGTAGCTGCTCTTTGCTGAAGACATCTAGATGTAGCAGTAACCAGCCTTCAGTGCAGTGTACAGCAAGTGCATTGTCAGTCACATGCGTCGACCTGTTCAACAGATCAAGATGTCTTGGCACACCTGCATCTTTCATGCATGCTGTAGTAGCTGTACACTGCACTGAACACACAACCAGGGGCCGGGCAGGTTGAGCCATAGGTGGCTCAACCTGCCTGGCCCCTAGTTGTGTGTTGACACTTGCTCTATCAAGCACATGTTGCTTGACTGCACCTGCAAAGACTGAGCTAATCCTGTGCTGCTGTAACCACTCAGGTATCCCCTACATACCACAGTTGCCCATCAACATACATATTGTGATGCACGGCGAGACAAATGCCCAAGCTACTGGCACACATGCAGCAGTCTTGGCACCCATCGAGCTGTTCCGGCACAATGATGGCACCAGTCACCACAGGAGACAGGCAGCTGATAAGTTGCAGCTGCCAGATTGGGACCCTGCAACTACTGCTGTGTTGTACCCGGAGGGTCCAGATACACCAGTGGTGGGACTCTGGGGGCAACTAGAAGTCCCTGGCAAGCAGCAACAGCACATGCAGCAGGAATACCAGATGGGTCTAGTTCAAGAGGAGAACAACAGCAAGGAAAGCCTGGTCAGCCATAGTCAGTGTGTTTTCTGCCAGAGTCAAGATCAGCCATTTCAGGTAAAGCAGCAGTGTAAAGATCAAAATAGAGATAGACAGGTGCAGCAGGTAGAGCAGAGGAGAGGGCAGCAAGTAACCGCCTGCCTGCAGCACTTCGGCCAGCTGCACCTCGACCCGGAAGAACGCCATCATCATCAGCAGCAGACAGGTGAATCACACCGCTGCTGTTCTTGCTGCTGTAATGACACTAGTTGTAGCTGTCCCTGCCATTCACCATCTCATGCTGGCAGCCTGACTGCAGGATTAGTGACTGGTGTGGAATCCAGCAGATGTGTTGCTGACAGCTTTCCATATAAGACAGTTGTAGTTCTAGAGGGCAACTGGGCCAAGGCTCGCACTTTGCTGCGGCACCCCAAGATTGCAGTGCTTCCAAGGGTGCAACTACCGCTGAATGTGCGGAGTCTGTTTTGGAGAAGAGGAACAGGCAGTTTCAGAGCAGCAGTGGATTGTGGGGTATGCACGATAGAGGCCATCTATCTGCTGCTGAGGCAGCTGCAGCCAGAGCCTGCACACAAGTGGGATGACCTTCTGTGGTTCTTCAGTTACCAGCGGCAGCTTGTGCAGCAGAAGGGTTCTCATCAGACTAGACAAGAGATGCAGCAGAACTATGACGTTGCTTGTGGCGTCGGAAAGGTTGTGTCTGCTAGCTGAAAGCAGTGGTGTCTGTAACACAATTGGAGACATCTGATTGGAAGGTATTCAACAGACAAGGCATAACAGCACGGCATGGTGCTGGTGTCTGGGCGGCTGTTATTATAGTTTAATGGTCAAAATTGTTTGCCTCCTGCTGCATCTGCCCCCTCCATGACTGTCCTGGTGCCAGGGCCAGAAGGAAGTTTCGTACGGAACGTGGATTTACGCGTCATCGCTTCTAAATCTAGCATGTGGACTTCCTATATGTTGACATACAACCTTTAGTAGAGCGCAGTGATGTTGCGGGTGTCATGGAGGGCATCGTCGCAGAGCTCAAAGAGCCGAACGTATGGCGCGACCTCAGGTGCGTAACTGCTTGTTGCCCCAATGCCAGCATGTGACTCAGCTAGCATTAGAGTTCTTGTGCCTTAATCAGCTAAGTTGGAGCTGTGCGCAATGCACGGCCAGTATCACTGCCTGGTGATAGCGTGACTACATACTTCACCAACAATACCTCAGCTTAATCCGACTATCCTGCATTCCTGAACCTCCCATGCAGGCAATACTACTTGAGAAACCATCTGGTGGTCGGTTTCTGTATCGCTTGGGTAGCTGCACTCGCATGGCCGCTACCAGGGCAGGCATTGTATACACCAGCAGTCCATGGGGTGCATGTCCTGCCATTCGTGGGAGTAGCACTGGTCTTCTTTTCATCTGGACTTACTTTGAAGACTGAAGAGTTGAAGGCAGCATTCACCAAGGAAGCAGCAAGCGGTAACCACTCCTGTGATACCCATCACGGCGTGAACTCAACTGCAGCTGTCACCTGCTGCATGTAAACATTGTGCCCAGTTGAGCCAGCACCCCACACATCAGTGACTTACCACGCAGTCTCAGCAGCCAGCTGCACTTCTTTGAGTGACTGTCATGACTTGTGGGTGCTGTCCTTCTAACAATGTCACATTTACACAGTGTTTTTTCACATGTAGGTACTGTTTTTGGGGTACTGTCTATACTGATATTCATACCACTGCTCGGGTTTGCGTTTCGGCCCATCCCACTGCAGCCTGTGGAATACATTGTTGGCACCATTGTGTTGTGTGTGGTGCCAACAGCTGTAGGCGTTGGCATTGCGTTGGCTACATTAGCCAAGGTGAGTAATGATACATACTGACAAATTATGTCAACACGCTTTTATTGACATAGCTGCTACATGGCGTAATACTGTGGGCCATTGTGTAGCAGTTAACATCTCAATTGGCGAGCAGTGTTGCATCAACTTATGTTGTAGATGTTAAGTAATAACTTCCTGCAACTTGTGTTTCTCGCTGCAGGCCAACGTAGGACTTGCCATATTTCTAACGGTTGTGACAAATGTCATTGGCATTACTGCTGTGCCCCTGTGGCTCAAGGCCATGCTCAGTACTCCTGGATCACCACTACTGAGAAATATCTCTGAAAGCTCCTCCCCACTCACAGCCTTAATAAACATCAATATTGCTGACATGTTTGTCAAGCTTGTGGTAGGTTCTGTTTGGGGTTATGAGCAGCTAAAAGCGGAGACGTGTGACAGAGCCACCATGTAGTGCTATATATTGCCATATACTGCTAGCCTATTCCAGATGCCACTGGCTGGCGGATGATAACATTGAATGGTGGACTTGAAATCCGAAACAGCCGAGGACAGACTCATCACTCTGAGGTGCCGTAAAACATTGTGTGCGTTATCTCACACAGCCACTGCAGTCCTGGCCATTACTCCACAACTGACTTGATGTTGCAATAACTCAAGATGCCATCAAGCATCCCCTACTTGCCCAACTTATTGTCAATAACAGACATGCTGTTTTTTTATGTGACTGATGATATGTGTATCTGTTGTTTGCAGCTGTCAAATCTGGCCCCAATTATCTTTGGCAAACTGCTCAGGGAATCAGTCAAACCGTTGAAGACTTGGGTACTGCAACATTCAACTATTCTTGCCATCACAGCTAGTTCATCACTATCCATCGTCACTTGGACTACTCTGAGCGCAGCACGTGACGCAATTGTTGATACCAGTTTTGGGACGATGCTCTTGGTTGTGCTGCTGATCGCTGTCCAGCACATTGTGTCGCTGATCTTCAATGCAATCTGTATGAAGTTATTGCGAGTCAGACTGCCAGAAGCTGTGTCGACAGTTCTGCTTGCCAGTCAGAAAGCACCTCCTGTGGCTTATACTGTGATAACGTACATGACCCCCGATCCTGTGACACAAGGGATGCTGGCGGTTCCGGCGATTGTGAATGGGCTTCTATCTATGTGAGTGTATGTGTGTGGTTATCACATCATCATGAGAGTACATGTATAAGCTGGGCGGCTAAGAGGTCCTGATCTTCATGGCGGTTGAGTCACCTTGTGATCCTTAAATCTTTTTCCAATCGGGACTGCTTTGGTAAAGAAAGCTTCGTAACTTTGCTCTTCAATCTAACTGCAGCCGCTGTTCCAGAGTTTCACCTGTTGTCGAGTGTTCAAGCCACCACTCCTTCCTGCTTATGCCGCATACAGCTTAAAAATGACCTCACGAAGGCTTCTTTGTGCACTGATTGAACCAGAATTTGACAGCTAACTGCCGTCATGTGTCCATGATGTTTCTGTGCTTTGCAGTATCATTGACCAGCCTCTAGTCAACTATTACCGACAGAAGATTGAGGCATGGGAGGCAGCTCAACAGGCATTGCCAGATGTTGATCTTACGGCAGTAGTACCAAGCGGGTCCAGTAACAACAGTTTCACCAAGGAGAGCAGTGTTAGGGCAGGTGCATGTGGCAAATGTTGCGGTGCTGATGATACTGGAGTGAAATGTCGGGACGATGTGCTGCATCAACATTCGTCCTTTTACTGAGGACTGCCAGAAGGACTGTGTTGTTGTATAGTCAGGGGCTGCATGGGGCATACATGGCATATGTCATGTCAGCAATGACCAATCATGTTGATGCTTTGTTGCTGATAATGAAGAAAGGTTTGGCTCGTGCAGCAAAGTGAAGCAATGCTTTGTTGACAATGAAGCTGATCACTTGACGCTCTGTAGCCCTTGATGCAGCAGCCTGTTGCAGCCATGGCATATGCTACTGCAGCTGCTGGCCATGGAACATACGTGTTGAGTGATGTGTACAATCAGGTGTTCCTCGCTGAGATGATATGCAGATATGTATACGTATTGATCATCTGCGCACTGCGACAATGTCAACTGGTTTCAGAGCACCCATGCCTGGAGCCCTGCGCCACTCCAAAGCTGCAGGCGGAAGGATGTGTCACATGGATACGACCAGTCGGTGTTGTTATGATCTGCACCTAGCAACAGCATGCGTTCTTGGAGGCAATTACCTTTTGATTGGAGGCTGTCAGCTGCAGCAGATCTTGTCTGACTGCCTGCCTGCCTGCCTGCCTGCTACCACTATGCGTGCATGCTGAGCATGATGGCCTCGAATGTTGATGTTAAATATGTTGGTGACGGTGTACAATCTTACAACCCCTAGCATTGACGGCAAGCTTTCTGCAATCTCAAAGCCGCTGACAACTCGTAGCTCATCGTTTCGTGTTCAAGTCTGCGCACATCTGTGTCAAGGACGCTGAGGGCGTCCTCGTTATTGTTATCTATCACAACTGAGCCTACGAACGTATCGTACAAGTGGCTTGGTGGACTGTCTGGCAAGGTGTGGCCGTTGTGCCGTGATCGCCAACAGCTGTGTCCTTTCTGCCGACGTCGCAGTGCATGTAAAAAACAACACGACTTGTTGTTCTCCCCTGCACGTTTTCATAGCCGAGCTTACAACTCGCAAGCGCAGCTACACGACACTTCGTGCAGCTATCCAAGGTAACAAACCATAACCTGCACGCAGCGCCAACGATGCTTTCGAAAGCAGAATTCTGGAATTGCTGATCTCCTCTCCTACTGGATGTTGTACAATATACGTGTGCCGCCAATGTGACAAGTGCAGCCAGTGACCTATACCTGGGGCAAACAGTAGGTAGGCAGCTCCATAAGGCCAGCAGCTATCACAAACATAAAACGACTCCAAAAACAGTGAGTAGTGATGGTTTGTTGTACTTGAATGAGACAGCGTCTGTTGTTTTGGCCGACTGTTTCCTGTCTGCAGATGGCCAACTCACAGTACTCCCCCTGATGAGCATGTGGTGTAGCTAGTGCTCACTTGGCAGTTTCGGCGGATGAGCGGGATTGGGCAATCATACCTTTGCAGCGCTTGCATGATGCATGCATCAGATCGGTTGAGTGTCATCCATCGCTGGTGCTGCTGTCTGCACAGCCTGCAGCAGGCACACAGCTGTGACTTTTGGAAAATTTGAAGCAGCATGTACTACGGTAGTCTTAATTTGCTTCATAAGCAGCAAAAGGTGGTGCTCATTGTGTGCTGCTGTGATTGAACCATTCTGTTGTATAATGGCACGCCGATCTGTTGTATAATGGCAACTGCAGGGATGTCTAACATCATGATGCAGGAGCTGCGAAGTGTTTACAATTATAAACAGCGTCTGGCAAGCCGTGAGGCTTTGCTAGAAGAGGTCAGAGTTGACTTCAAGCAAGCGCGCGTTACTGGCAATTGGCGGCTTCTAAGACTGCTAAAGACCCTAGAAAGACGGCTGCTTGCTGTGATCAATCTCATCAGGAAACTGCAAGACATAGAAAACAGTCTGAGCAACCAGCTCGGTAAGTAGCACCATTCAGCTGGTGATGCTGTCTGCACAGCCTGCAGCAGGCACACAGCTGTGACTTTTGCAGAAGTTCAAGTAGCATGTAGTTAGTCTTTGATCGCTTCATAAGCAACGAAGGTGGTGCTCATTGTGTGCTGCTGTGGAGGAACTCATGCCAATCCGTTGTGTCATGGCAACTGCAGGGATGACCAACATGCAGGAGCTCCAAAGCGTCAAGAAGATGCTAGCAGATCTTTGAGGCTCAGCTAGAAGAGGTCAGAATTGACATCAAGCAAGCCTTGCCTTAGGTAATCTTCCTTGTATCAGCAGCAGGCGCACCAGTGATACCTGTGTAGTAGTGCATCGTCAAGGCTTCAACATAATAAGCAACAGCAATGTAGTAGCACAGCTGAGGGACGTTTGCGTTGGTCACGGTGGACTTTGCATGCTGCACTGCTACTATGTCTATTTCTTCCAAAAGAGTCTGTGTCCATCTGCCCATAAGCCGCAACTTGAGTTTTAATTAGTAATTCCTCCCTAGTGTGCTTTGCATCTACTAGAATCACCCATGCTTTCTGTTGCATCATTGGCACACGTTGTCCCTGCCTTGCTATGTTGAGCCTGTCCAACTCATTGGCTGGTGTAAGAATCTTTATGACTGTCAGCTTCCTTCTTTCCATACTTGGTCTCAGATTATCATAATCCGCATGGCATGCGGTGGTTGACTGCTGCATCACTGATCCCACCCAGATCAACCGCCACCGCTGCTGGTGCAGGCACCCCAATCTTCACAAGCCTCAAAACTAGCATACGGCTTGGGTTCACCAGAAGGCCCTCAGCCCTTGAGGCTGCCTGTGATTGTGTGCATCTGCTGCTCAGACATGAGCTTCTTGCGGCCAGCCCTGTGTATATGCCAGTGGGAGTCGACATTGCCTTCAGACTGCAGCCAGTGGTAGTGCATGTCTGAATGTCCCGCCATGGATTCGCTAGAGGTTTTAGGCCAAGCTGCTAGCACTGAGTAGTGTGCCCGCCAACTGCTGCATTCAGCGTGTCTGGACTGCCATCCCATGAGTCGGCTTCGGCATAGTGCAGGATTTCTTTTCGGTCCTTCTTGGCCTGAGTGGCAGAAACTTGTGGTTTTTCACTGCAAGTGACCTGTCATATGATACTGCATGCAAGCTAGCGGGCAATTTCTAGGAATGTGTTCATTCTCTGGTAGGCATTGTTGAGCTTTGTTAGTCATTGTTACATAACCCCCAAAGGGTTTAGGACTTGGCTGTCAGATTAGGTTCTAAACAATGGCTGTCGGTCCCACCTTTCACTTGTGATGTAACAGTGTCGCTAGAAGTCAAGTGGTGAGCTGCATATTGGGTGACTGGTGTATTCACAAGCCCAACAGCATCACCGGTTTGTGTTTGTGAGTATTGCTGTGAACAACACGCCAGCGCATCTTCATACGT
>LWCB01015043.1:0-10501 GCA_001630525.1 Coelastrella sp. M60 | reverse complement strand
TAACAATGTCATTCTAGAAACATCCAGACAAACCAACAACTGGATGACTCATCAAAACAAATACAGAAACAACTGTGCAACACAACTCGTGTCAAGTCCCAGAATAGTGACCAAACACGCACTGCACGACATCATGATCATTACATATTGGCATCGTGAATGTTATGTGTGGCTGTCTTTTGCAACCGCAAAAGTGTTTGTCTTCATGAATTGCAGATGTGGAATACAAAGGGGTGTGACGGTGTTGAATGCACTGAGAATGACATGTGCCAGCACAGATCCACGGCATGGTCTGTTCTGATAATTTTGATGATTGTACATGTGCAAGCTCCGCTTTAGGTGGTATCGGCATTTCATAACTACAAGTACATATGTTTCTTTTTGTTATGAGCATGAAGTAGTGTGAGATGGTCACTGCATACATGCACGTTGTGCAGGCTTTGTTGTTGGTAGCATTGTCACCTAGGCCTTGATTAGTATGTGTGGCTGCCGTACCATGATGACTCTAGAAATGTTGAACTTCATACCCATTTCAAGTCTTGCCGCTGGTAGTATTGTCATGTTGAAGCATGACTTGTACCAAATGAGTCAAAGATTCAAAGTGTGCAAGTCTTGTTCTTTTAGATTATCACTGGGTCATCCTGACATGGCTGACTTTGTATGTATATATAAACTACCCATCAGCCATAGCAATGACGCCATCGGCCCCGCGCCCCATTTCAGAAGCGGACAAATGGCTGACTTTGTATGGGAGTGTTTGATTTGTGCCTTCAGTTTGTATGTCATGCTGTTGCCATGGTTGACAGATCTTGTTGCCACGCATCCCCACGTCACCCTTCTCCTCCTCCCTGCCTGGATACCTCGGTTGTTGCTAATTGACAGGCCAACTGTAAAACGCAATGCTGGCCTCCAGATGTATGACTGAATAGCATTGGTGTGCTGTGTGTTGTAACATCGACACATGTGCCACATCAGTGATGTTGTGATTTTGGTGTGTCAACCACCATCATCCTATGGTATATGCTATATCATCATAATGTACTCAGAAATAGTAAATTTACAGGTGGTGGTGTGAAAAGCAGTTATGAGGACCTCTGCTAGGTGATATGTGTTGTTTGGATGGTGTTACTAATAAGCCAAGCATCTTGGGAGTTGTGTAGCATGTTGGACAGCAGGGTATTGATGCCATTCAGATGAAGGACAAAGTACTACTGTGTTCTTTCATCTGGTATAGTATCGCACTCTCAACTCCTTGCTAGCGTTGCAATTTATCAGGTGGCACTGGACTGCCTTGATTGATGTCATTGCTTCTGCGAACCCCAACTTGGAGTCGCCTGTGACGCTAGTTGCGACATAAGCAGTGAGTACGTGAAAGATGCAGGACATGCATTGCACAACAAGATAAGCCTAGTAGTAGTAGTAGTAGCAACACCCACTCCGGCCACGAGGCCCTTGGGATAGATACAAACGGCTGTTTTGTAGGGTTGTTCACAGGAGAGCTGATCAGCTCTCATGAGAGTTGATAAACTGTCATGACAGTTCTGTGCAAGATTCTGCAGGAATATACATCGTCTGTGTGCTTGCTGCCCTCCTGTCTTTTCAACAGAGTTATATGCATTCACAGACAAGAGCAGCATGGCTCACACCTAGTGCGCACAGTCTCAGCATGCAATGTTGAGCAGAACTGGCAGGATGTTTTGAACAGTCCAGCAGATACAGGCACAAAGTTTGCCATAATATACTGCTGTACATCAACGCAAGGAAAGTCTGCATGACCGCTAAAGTAGACTAATTGAATTGCTGCTGTAGCATGCTTGCATAAGCTTTTTGTGCAATATTGGTAACCGCGCGGTGCTTTCAAAGCGTCGACTCGACTTGAAGTTATTAATGTGCTAGAGTTGTCAGAAAGGACGTAATACCACGTAGTGCGTGCGCCGTCTGGTAAACCATACCATGATAAAGATCCTTTATATACCCTGTCGCTATTGTTTTCGCTGTTGCTGTCCCTGTCTCTATTGCACGCTCTAGTTTACCACCCCACCCCACCCCTGCCCCTCAGGGGTCTGTAGGCTACAAGACAAAGCTGCAACATGTGTTCTATAAATTCTGGGTCCGCCCACTTTGTTATGACCTAATACCATACCATCTCAGAATCCGAACCACGACTTCTTCCACTTGAACCCATGAGTCAGTGCACCATACTTCTTTGCCATCTTGGATGTTAACTTGCCATACACACTGTTCCTTGTGGTACTGTACTGTCCCGCTTCTACATCCAATCTCAGCTTCTGTACACTCTCTGCCTTAATTTGCTGGTTGGTGTCATCAAAATTGTCGTATGGCTGTGCAGGTGGATCTAGCCAGAACCGAAGCAACACTGCCAGTATCATGGCTACAACTTCGCACAACATAAATAGCAGCATCAGCCATTTGGCGGCTGTGATGACTTGTGTCACATGCTCTGTATCATATCTGCCTGTGTGCTTTGGATCAATAGCGTTGATGACTCCTTGAGTGTTTGCCCAGAGCACAATTACCAGTATGAACTGACACAGGGTGTTGATGCCGTGCAGAACCAAGAAAGCGTCCAAGCAGCATGCCCACTTGTGTCCTCCTATCAATCCAGAGATGGCAGAGATTATGGAAAGGAACGCCAGCAGGAGCATAGCGACAGGAGGGAAACTGTCAATGGGCCTTTCGACTGTTGATCCAAAGATGATGAGACAAAGGGCGGCGATGAAGTTGAATGAAATTAGGATACGCATGGCAGTGCCACAGGTCTTGGCACAGTTGGAACAAGTGCGCCTTGCCATCTTGAAGCTGCACAACCAGTGTCGTTGAAGTTCACCTACGTGCAACAAGGGAGCGTTTCTGGCAAGGGTATGGATAGACATCACACAACGTGTGCAATTCTCTGTTGACATGTCCTAGCACTATCCAACATTACTTCTATCCAGCTGCAGCACTGAGCCCCTCAGCACCTCAACATTCCATTGAACTGTTGACAAGACTATATTGCTGTCACATGAACATCACTGAGTACATATGACCCGTTGTCTGCAAATTCAGGTCATGCCAAAAGGCTTGTGTGCAGAAACTGGTAAACGGCACATATCTTCTCGCCAAGCTACCTGGATCACAGCTTGCGCGCTCAGTGAGCTTAGAGTAATTACAGGGCTGTTCAATGGCTGATTGCACGCTCTACTGTTGGGTGCCGCTGACTTCAACGCAGAGCAATAGCAGCCCGTTGCCGGGTTTGCCTGTGCATCCCCTCCAGATTGTCCATTATTGTTCAGAAGCATAAGCAAACAAGCTGGTTGTATCTGCGCGTAGTCCGCTGTGGCAATGCGCACGGCTCTCTGGGGTAATTCTTTCGTCAGTTAGTAAAGCTCCACATATGTACTGTTGACTTACAGACCGTGCCTCCTCCCACACTATAACTTCCTGTTGCATTCTGACGCGGATAATGTATGTCATCTGTGATCGTTTGATCCTTGAGTTGACTTCTGAGCCGAGGTCCCACACGTGTACAGGATGCTTGTACGCGTCTTAGATGTGTCAGCAACAGCTGTACGTCTGTTTCTGCAACAATAACCTTGCAGTCTATGTCACGCAAGTTGCATAGAACAGCTGCATGAGTTCTGGCAGCTGGTCGCTGAACATCATGTGTTGGCCTGAGTGCTGTAACACCAGTTGGTCCACATGGGTGACTGCCACTGGGGTCTACTGATACTGTGACATGTAATTGCGGCATCAGAAGGACAACATCTCCTTGCGAGCAGCTGCGGACAGCTGTGCCTGGGCGTTATCATCATGCCATTGCCTGGAGAGCTGCAGTTGATGGCACAGGGCGATGCTGACAGTTTCCAGCCATCAAGGACCCTCAATGGAACTGTCCAAAGGTAATAGAGCATTTTTTACTACCATACATCGCAATTCGTTGCTCCACTAGGTGCCTTAACTCATACATTGACTAGTGTAGGTATGCTGGCCATGACAACAGCGGCGTTGACCTCCATTTGATTGAGGACTACCTGCAGCAGCTGCTACCTGCTCTGTCAAGCGCAGTTCCCGACACTGCCGCTAACGATGGTAAGCGTGTTATACACGATGCCCTTGAGTAGCAGCCCAGCGCAATTCAAGATGCACAGCGCACCCCATTCCTGCAGATCGCATCAATGCACACATGCAGGGGTTCCTTCCT
Organism: Coelastrella sp. M60; assembly: GCA_001630525.1. Classification (NCBI taxonomy): domain Eukaryota; kingdom Viridiplantae; phylum Chlorophyta; class Chlorophyceae; order Sphaeropleales; family Scenedesmaceae; genus Coelastrella; species Coelastrella sp. M60. Next base: position 6,297 of record LWCB01015043.1, on the reverse strand, counting down.
TAGAATGATTCCAATTCATACTGGGGTATCTACCTGCAGGTTCAGTGAAAGGCATTGCGCGTTTGTTGCACCTGGATCGGGCAGCGTTGCTGTCTGCTGGGATACCTCAACACACGATCAATGCTCTCTACAGGGCTCTGGCAGCACATGCAGGTAAACCATCTGCTTGGATCCGAGTATAATGTCATGCAGAGTATGACAGACAGTCAAGCAGCAGCTTCAAAGAAGTCAAGTGGGTTGCAGTGCCAAGTCTGTTTATGGCAGCTGGCCCTAGAAACTCAGCAGCTGGACGCACTTCTGTAGCTTGGTCCTCATGGTCTGAACAGCTGTGCCATGATGCATCATTACAGTCATCTACTGTATTCAGGTGCTTTCCGTAAGCTGGTGGCAGGAGAAGTCCAGCAGCTGCGCCAGTTACTATCACAACAGCCAGGACTAGGGCCCCAGCTTCAAAGCACTATCCAGTTACTTGATGGTCCCATCGCTTCTGCAGCAGCGCCACCGCAGGTGCTCAAAGCAGGCAGGACACAGTCCTTGCAACAGCAGCAAGAGAAGCAGCAGCAGTTGCTGCAAGCCATGGCAGCAGAGTCCATCACAGCTGCTGCTGGTGCCCCCAAAAGCAGCAGTGTTGATGGTCAGGGCCTTGGTCCAACAGCAAATGACCTTGTGAAGGACTATGCAGAGGCGTATGCCACAATGAAAGAGACCATGGAGGTCAGGTTGAGGCATGAGCAGCGCCGAGGGGACTTCCTGCAGAACAAGCTTCAGCAGACGGAGGGATCTCTTAGAGACACCACAGCTCAGCTTGATACAGCCAACAGGTGGGTAGACATGCAACAGTTTTGGGCATTTGCCCTAGCAGGCAGCGCTGCAGCCAATGAGAGCAAGGAAGTTGGCATCAGATTGCGCCGCATGTCTTGTGCAAGGAAAGGAGCATGTATTTGTGACTGCAGCCCCTGTAGTGCAGCTGCATGAAGTCCGTCTCGCTGCTTGTTGTCCATGTATGCGCAGGCAGCTTACAGAGCAGCGGGCTGAGAGCCACAAGCTGTCAGAGGAGATTTCGAGGCTGCAGTCAAACCTGGCAGCCAGTCATGCTGCATTTCTGGCGCTGCAGCAGGAGCACAAGCAGTCCATGGAACAGGCGGCAATGGAAAAGCAGCAGACAGAGCAGCTGCACGACAACACAGTTGAAGGCTTGAGAGCAGTGAGCCTGACTGCTTGAAGCTGGTGCATCATGCACAGTAACTGTCCTCATAACCATCATGGAATCAAGTACAGCTGTAATGCACACAGACTTTGCTTTGCACCCATCTTAGTGTTGATATTGTGCTATTTGCTGCAAAGGTTATACCTCCATCTCTAACTGATGCTTATCACAGTCTTTAGTCGGTGATGCCATAGGGTGTAATCTTAGTAGAAACATGCTCCTGCCACTCAGGAGCTAGCTGCTGCCAAGCATGCAGCGGCAGGCCTGGAAGAGTCCCACCGTCAAGTTGAGGCTTTGCGTCTGCTGTACAATGAGGAGCTCTCACGAGCTAGCCGCCTTGCAGTAGAGCTGACCAGGGCCACCACAGCAGCAGATAAAGCAGCTGCAGAAGAAGATGGATGGCGCCGGAAGCTGCAGAAGAGTGACAGTAGGGCGGATAATGCAGAGGGATTGGCAGAGGCAATGAGAGTGACTGTCGGCCAGCTGGAGCAAGAACTGACAAAGCAGAATGCTAGCTATGAAGCTAAGAAAGGTTTGTATGCTCATTTACTGCTTAGAGCTGCATACTACATCATGAGTCTGTGAGAAGTTGTACAGCTGCTGGCTGTCCAAGGCAGTCAACAGCAAACCTGGTGGCATGCACAGTATCTTGAATGCAGAAAGACTTTCAGTTCGTGATGTGGCTGAGAAAGGGTTGCTTGGGTGTTTGTTTGTAGATGAGTCCTCTAAGCTGAGACTTATGCTGGAGCGGTCTCGCCTGGCTGCTGTTCAACAGCGTGCTTTAGCCCATTCCACAGTGGTGCAGCTGGCTGCCAAAGTGGACAACTTGACTTCAGACTTGTCAGCTAAGCAAGCAAGCCTACTGTCAGTGGAGGATAACCTGAAGCTGAAAACTATGGAGCTAGATGGCGCCAATACACAGCTGAAGGTGGGGTTGGATGCAGCAGCTCACGTGTGTTCAATGTACGTGCAACGTGCTGGCTTGCTCAGCATTCCGATAAGACTAACCAGTATGCATTGGACTTCCCAGCGGCAAGCATGCGGGGCGTCTAGAACAGCAACCTTGCAGCCATCCAGCAACCTGCTGCAGTGTAGCAACAGCTGTGTGGTGTGTTCACGTGACAGGCAAGCCGAAGTCATCTGAAGCAGCTGATGTCTGACTTGGAGGCAGAGCAGGAGAAGTCCGCTGGACTCAAGGATTCGGAGTCAGCGCTGAAGCAACAAGTGGATGAGTTGACAGTGCAAAAGGAGATGGCAGAGGGACGCATGAAGACACTGCAACTGCAGCTCAGCAAAGCCAATGACAGCAGCGCACTCATGAGTCAGCAGTTGACTGAACTGAGGGGCACTGTAGAGGTGGGTAGCAGCTCTTGCCATGCAGCTGCATAGCTTACTAGACTATTTCATTCTCCTATGTCAGCATTGGTGGACATGCTGCAGATCTTGTGGTAGCCAGCAGCTAGCGTTGTAAGGTATGCTTGAGCTACTCTGCATCAATCTTGACAGGCTGTCAACAGGTTCATTGCCCCTGCTGATGCGGCATGTGCTGATCAAGGCAGCTGATGCATGCCACCCGCTGGCTTGTTGCATGGCGCCTGCGTTCAAGCCTGGTACCATTGTCTGTTTCCCCTGCAGCAACGTGCAGCAGAGGTAGATGAGTTGCAGGATGCTCTACAAGCTGAAGCAGCTGCTCATGGGCTCCTAAGGGAGCAAGCCGGAAAACTCAGGATGCAGATTGCTGAGTTGCAAGTAGTGCAACAGCAGCACAGTGAATTGCAGGAGCAACATGCAGACATAAACTCCAAGCTGGAGCACCTAAAACAGGAGAACATGGTAGGGTTGCGTGGCACTCAGACAATAACCGTTCTCCACAGTTCTCCAGCACGTTGCAATGTCACCAAACTTGTTCCTCACACCATTGTACTGTCCCGGCTGAACACAAACAACCGCCTGGAGAACAGGCACAAATGTTTAGCGGTGTATACAGTCAGAGCACTCTGATCATCATGCATGTCCCATGCAGGATCTTACTGCCAAAGCACGGCAGTTGCAGTTGACTACAGCAGAGCTACAACAGCTACAGCAAAGCCATGCTAAGCTGCAAACCAGGATAGCAGCAGTACAGCAGGAGCTTGTTGATACAGGCAGCAGCCTTGGAAGGGCTGAGAAGCTGAGGAACCAGTCGGAAGCGCAGGTGGTGTTGCTGCAGGATAAGCTGCAACATGCAGACCTGGCATCTCAGCACCTCTCCAGACAGGTAAGGTTTCGTCATCATCGGTGGGCATTAGATGCCCTGAAGCATGCAGTGCATGCTTCAGTGTTTTGCTGAGGCATGCTTTTGATGGGTTTGCCGGCTGTTGCTTTGATGAGATGCAGCAGGAGTAATTGCACACAGGCCAGGTACACCTTTCAGTACCATGATGGCATCTATATGTCTGTTCTGCAATGAGGTCTTAGGGTTCAGTACACCAGCTGCATGCAAAGGGGGTTGTTACACATGTGATTGAGCTGTTATGCTGATCGACCTTCCCTGCTGCAGCTGCTTGCTGTGACAACTGCCGGTGATGGGGCTCAGCGTCAAGTTGAGCAACTGCGTCATCAGCTGGAGAGTGTTCAAGCAGCTCTGGAGGCAGCAGAGGGTGACAGGCAGGTTCTGGCAGCACAGAGAGACGGATGGATGGCATCCTTCCAAGAAGCATATGGAAAGCTTCAAGTGAGTTTAAGTGACCTGTTGACTGGACCTCTTGCCAGTACCACAGCATTGCAGGCTCTGCAGACTATGGCGCTGGGCAAGTCAGAGTCAAATCCTCAATGATGTATGGAAGAGACGACCCCAAGCCACTGAGTCACCTGCACTGAACGAATGTTGTCCATACACTGGGCAGATATCAGCCGAGTGCATGTTGATATTGTCAAGTGCCTCTCACAGTCGTTTACCTCTGCTGCATGTTGTGGTTTTGCTGCAGGAATGGACTGCATCCAGTCAAGCAGCATCACAGAAGCTCGCAGGGAGGGCTACAATGATACAGTCAGCCATGCAGCAGCTCAATAACCAGATTGTAGCTGACATCGCAGGCAGTGATGGCCTCGCAGCCTCTAGACATGCCTCTCTTGCAGGTGGAAGAGCTTCATTTTTGGTTCCCAGTACTGCAGGATCAGTATCTAGTGCTGGTGGGACTGCAAGTGAAGGCCTCTCAGCAGCAACAGCTGGAGTGCTTGATCAGATGTCTGGGCTGCAGCAGTTGATGCAAGCTGAAGCTGACAAGCATCGACAGGAGTTTGCTGATACACTTGAGGTAGGTAAACTAGGTAGACAGTGCTGTAGACCATGGTATGAGGTCATGGAACAGTTGCAACATGGTAGTGACCTGGCTGATCCAGCATGGGACAATCCCAACATTCAACCAACGCATACATTGTCTACACCAGCAAATATGATGCTGACCTGCAGCACGAGCCAGGCTGTTCAAGCATAGCAGGAGCCTTCGTAGCCAAGGCAGTTGTCTCTGCACTGATCAGTGTTGGTGATGCTGCAACCTGGGTTTGTCTTTTGTACTAGGCCCTTTCCCAACGTGTGCAAGAGCGTCACCAGGCCGCTGAAAACTGGTGGCAGGAGACACTGGCTGCAGCACGTAGTAAGAAAGCAGCAAAGTCATGGGCTGCAGCTGCCAAGAAGCATGGAGGCACTCCCAGAGCACCAATCCACAAGGCATCTCATGCAGGCAGTAGTCTTAATACAGGACAGCAAGCCCCACAAACGCTCTTAGAGATCCAGCAAGCTGGATCAGGTCCTCAACAGTCTCAGATGACATCATCTGCAGGGTCGGTACTGCAAGGCCATGGCATTGATGCAGGCCAGCATTTGGACAGGCAAGGTCAACAGATTGCCAGCAGTGAAGACGTTACTGGAAACGGCTGCTGCAAGGGAACAGACATGCCAGAGCCTGTCTCTTGCAACAACACTGCAGAATCAACAGCAAGTACCACAGCGTCTGCTCATATACCTGATGCACAAGAGGCTTCAGCGCGTACGGTAGGTGATGATGCACCAGAAGTGCAGCATGTGCGTCAACAACAGGCTAGGCAGGGTCAGCATCGCACTCCTAGGCAGCAGGCCGGCAATGAGATACTATTCATGACAGATCCTGTGCCACAGCTGCAACAACAAGCTCAGCAGTTGCCACATGCAGCTTATCAGGAACTGCTGCAACAGCACCAGTTGCTGCTGCAGCAGTGTCACCTGCTGCAGGGGCAGCTTCAGGTACAGCAGCAGCAGCAGACAGTGCCGCTTCAGCAAGGGTTTGATCCTCAGCAACAGTGTATCATCATTCAGCACCTGCAGCAGGGAGATATGCAGCAAGGCCTACCGCAGCTGGCCACCGAAGCACCACATGGGGCTGTCTGTCCTGCACAGCACCAAACAGTGTCTTCTGACCTCCAGCAAAGTAATGCTGGAGCGGTTTCCTTGCACCTCTCGACGCAACAGCAGATTGTACCAGTGCTCGCTCTTGACAGGTTGCAGCGGTCAACCCACCATGCAGTGAATAGCAGCATGACCACAACTAGTACCATCACAGTCACCACCACCCACAGCAGGAGCAGCAGCATCTCTGGTGACCAAGTGATAGCCGCTGTTCAGCCATGTGATGCTTTGGGGTGTTCCACTGTAGAGACTTGCCGGCATCACAGCAGCAGCCAAAGCATTGTGCAGCTGCAGTCAGCCAATCTTGTTGCAGGGTCAGCCTGCCGGGCAGATGTTGCTGCTGATCAGCTGCCACCTCAAAGCAGCATGTTGCAGGGGGCTGCTAACTGCCCCAACAATCCCCCTGCCACAGATAATGGCGTGCTACTTTCCAGAGTTGCTAGCCAACAGTCTGAACTACACAAACTACAACAGCCTCAGGATCCTCAGGCAGCTTCTGTCACTGCTGCAGCCTCAAACGAGTCCCAGTCAGGTTCTTTGCATGGAGCTGCTCCAATGTCCGGAGGCCTTGCCGCACAGTTCTCTTCGTTTTTACCACTTGGTGCGCCATCAGACCTCTTGCAAGGATCCCCATCAGCAGCGTTTCTGCTTGACTCGCCAAGGAGCC
>LWCB01015040.1:0-10586 GCA_001630525.1 Coelastrella sp. M60 | reverse complement strand
CCAAGATGTAACGGCATTTGAAAACAAAATCAACAGCTGCGGCGACAGTCGCTGATATCAGGGTTGCTAGAGGGCTGTGGATGCTGTCCTGCAGGAAAGTTGATGGCCCTGCAGGGCAAGCTTCCACACTGGCAGCTGAAGGTGGTTCTGAAATGCTGGTTACTGCGGAGCTCTCCGGCAGAATCACAACATGGTAGTGTAAATCGTGGCTAGAACTCCAAGATATTACTTCTGAGGGTTGATAGCTGGCCTTCAGCTGGCCTAAGAGCCCATGTTGAAGCGCATAGTGCAGTAGCAAGCTTTTCCTAGCGGTTGTGAAGACATGAACAGGGAAATGCTGAGATAGTGATACGGCGAGCGAATTGAAGAGGTGAATGCCGCCAGCGTAGTGTGCCTCATGTGCCACTAGTGCCTGTTCCTTGATCAGCAGTAGCGGTGATGGTTGCATGACAGTCCTCATGCCTCCCGCAGCTACAGCAAACCATTACTGCTGTGCACGCAGTATCACCGCCTTTTGGTTTGTGATATACATGTGCCTTGCGTGGTGAAGGCCGTCTGGTACCTCTTAAATTGTTGACCTAGAAGACCAGGAGCGTCAGCGTGTAACAACCTAGTCACCAATGCTCAAATCAACTGGCGCCTCGATGTATCAACACAAACGTGTACCACACCTGGTCCACAATGCAATTTTGGCGGCACGTTTGATCACTGAGAGCAGCAGGGGTAGTTGCACTCCTAACTTGTTGTAGCCTGCGACGGTGGTGACGTGGGCAGGCTTGCGGATTGACTACTGCACGGGATCGCCTCAATGAAACACAGATTGATATCATGAGTTGGGTACCCGGTTGGAGGTTGGGACAGCAGTGTGCGCACGGCAAGCAGGAACAATGCTGCGTTACAGCACAGTGGCCGTGGCACAGCGCACTCCTAGAACCAGAAAATGGGTTTGGACTGGAGCCGCTGTTGCCGCAACCGCTGGAGTAGCGGCGTTGACCGCACGTGGTCCAATTGACCAGCATGAGCAGGTACAGGGAATCTGGATTACACCAAGAATATGCTACCAACTGCTATGGTGGCATACGTGCCTGTGCGACCTCTTAGAACATGGAACAGCGTGTTGAAGACTTTGGCTGAGATCAGAGTACAGCTGTGCGATCACTGAGGCCTGTCAACCTCTGTGGTAACACCCACTGCCATCACCTCTGTGGTGTCAACATCACCAAGTGCCTCAAACGGCTTTGTTCATGCAAAGTAGGCCATACCACAGTTCAATGTGCATCTTGCTTTGTCTCTTGGGTTGCTTTGGCAGCCATCAGCAACAGCAAAGCCGTTCAACTGCGTCCCTGCAGGTCACCAACAGCCATGACCAGCTGCAGCAACATGCTTCTGCCCTTGACCGCATACAGCAGCAGCTCCAGAAAGCAGCATCCCTATTCTGGCCACCAAGCAGCAGCTCTTCCGATTCTCCTACACCCTCTCTCACCACTGCAGCACTGAACCGCGCTCGTGCCACATCAGCAAGATGGCTAGCTCAATGGGCAGTAGACCCAGATGCCCGCGAAGCTCTGTTGGCCTTCGGCAGTAACAGACTGTTGGACTTCCTCATTGATACAGCTACAGATGACCCATCTCCAGAGCAAGCTCATGCTGAACAGGCCCTCTGCAATTTCCTGCAAGGCTATCACACATCCTCAAGGTTGCTGGCTCGGCCAGGCGCCATATCCCGGCTGCTAGAACATATAGCAGCTGGCAAGGCGTCTGATGCGCTTGTTGAGCGGTTGACTGCGCTGGCAACGAACCGTGGTGCTGATTTGAGTGAGGGGCTGAGTCAGGAGGACGGCAGGGAGCTGATAGGCATGTTGAGTGGGGGACATGGTCAGCAGGTGCGGCATCAGCACCCTGCAGGACAATTACAACAACTGTTGCTCATCAACATCGGCTTAAACAAGCATATTGCTCAGCGCCTCGCCGTTTCCGCATTCCTCTCCTTTGTTCTGCTTGTAGATCTATCACGTCTGAAAGGGACATCTCTTGTTGTGCCGTTGAGTCATCACTCAAATGTTCATACCAGCTGACGCTTGTTGTACATTATTCTGCTCCGCTAGGTTCAGAGTCTTGCTCTGAAGTTCCTGACTGCCTGGTCCTCAGCTGGTGGTGCCCCTCAGTGTCAGCGCTTGTCACAGTCAGGTCTGGCTGAGGCACTGGGCCAGCTAGCTATGGAAGCAGTGAGGCAGGGGGACTCGGGGAGACAGCTGCAGAAGGCAGTATGCAGGTCAGCAGTTGAGCTATGCCAGGTTTTATTACAATCATCAAGTTATGCTGTACATGTCATATCGCATTGGGTGGTTGTTTGCAGTCAAATGCAGCCGTGGATGTGGAGTGTGCAAGGAAACCCAGAGAAGGTTGTGCAAACTGCTGTGCTGTGCAGGTGTCAGCGTGCATTGCTAGCAGAGCCATCAGCTGTTCCAGACGAGCAGCTTGCAAATTGGATGCAGCCACTGCTATTCATGGCAGCAGATGCTGCAGCAGCGGCGGCGGCGGCAGCAGCAGCGAGTGGTGGGCGGTCCCCATACGGTGGCTTGGGCAGCAGTGTTGATGGCACCAGCAGCAGTGGTGGTGTGTTGGGGTTGCCTGGGAGTGCTGCTGACCTGGCAGTTGCTGATGTGGCCATGACAACACTGGGGGCAGTGGTAGCAGCAGGAGGGCCTCAAGTAAAGGTACGGAGAGAGAGTACAACCTTTCTCTGTGGTTTTCGGCTAGAGCAGTAATGTGTCTACTGATGTAGACATGATCACAAGACCGTTATAAGCAGATATATGATCAAATCTATGCTGGCTATTGCAACATGCAGACAGTATCCGAAGACGTCATGTTGTGCGCCGCCCCATGTTTGTGTTACAATCATGCATCGCTACCTCAACATCCTGCAAATGCATTCTGGTCTTTCAGCTGCTGCACTGCGGCAGCATATTACCAGGATATGTTTGCAGGGTTGGGAGAAATGGCATATGCATCATGGCGCTTGCTTGTGTGTCTAGCACATGTAGGGAGATACCGAGCAGCTGCTGTAGTCTTACTGACCCATGATAGCAGCTACTTCAGCATCAGCTCCCCTGCGCAACTCCTTGTACCTTTACTGTGTATGTGTGCTCAATTGACTGCTGCTGCTGTACAGGCTGCCTTGGCTGACCTGCATGTGATGCCTACCCTTGACTGCCTGGCCCTCTCCCACGACCCAGCCATCAAAGCCAGAGCAGCAGCAGCACTGGCAGCACTTGTCACAGCAGGAAACCTGGAAGTTGAGGAGGCTTCAGGAAGATGGACAGACATGTTGCTCTCATGGCTCATCAGCAGCACAGCAACAGCGTTACACAAGCGGAATGGCAGTAGCAACAGCGGCAGCAGCAGCAGCAGCGGTTGGCTGCTGGGTGGTTTGTTTGGCAGCAGCAGCAGCAGGGATGAGGATGTTGGTGATGCTTGTGGTGAAGCTGACCCGAGTGGCGAAGCACTGGCAAGATCATGTGTAGCTGCTTTGAGAGGTGAGTGAAGCGGTGTCATGTCAATGATGTCAACGATCCTACCAATGACAGTAATTCCCATTATGTGCTGGTGAACGAACGGCCTCTCGATGGTCTAACATCCATCACCAGCATACCTATGCATCACTTGCGATTGAGCTCCCGTCTATCCACAAATCTTCCCAGTTTGAGTCCTCCACAGCTTGCACCTTTTGTAATCATCTTGACAAAGTGTCTGTGGAGTGCTTGCTAAAGTGTGGCAGCGTGTCTGCAAGTCACAGAAGGATGGTCTCCCTCTGCCGCTCAACCCTGCTGTGCATGTTTTGTTTCTGCTGCACTGCAGCATTATCACAGCAGCCCGGACCTGTAGGGCTGTCAGTGGCTCAGCAGTGGCTGGCAAGGATACTGCTGCAGCTGTCTAGCAGAGTGGCTGCATACACCAGCATAACAACACTGGCACCAGCTGACGGCAGCAGCAACAAAAGGAATAGTGGTACAACAGCAGCTGGTGCGGCGTTGAAGGCTGCAGGAGCTGTTGCATTGGCTGATAGTGCTACTGCTGGGATGCCTACTAACCAGTTGATCAAGGATGCAGCAGCAGCGGTTCGTGAGTCTGGCAGCAGCAGCAGCAGTGAGCAAGCGGCTGCGGCCAATAGTCTTGAGTCACCTAATGCCGCTGCTGCCGCTTCTGCAGAAGAAACCCAGGCTGCTGCTAGCAGCAGCAATAGCAGCAGCAACGGCTGGTGGTGGTTAGGCGGCAGATGGTGGTATGGCAGCTCAACAGACACTAGCAGCAGCAGCAGCAGCAGCAATCCTGACGATTTGTCTTCCACATCAGCTGATGACCTCTGGGCTCAGTTAGAAGCAGCCAAGGAAGCAGCATGGAGAGATGCAGCACCTGTCACACCAGCCAGTGCCAAAGCAGCAGCAGACGATTTGAGAGCTGCCAGTAATGCTATGCTGTCAAGTTGGAAGACTACTGCTGCATTGGCACTCCCAAGTGACTTGGTGCCTGGCATGTTTGTGCCAGCTGTTGAAGAGGCGTATCCTGCTGCTGCTAGGGTGGTGGACTATGCTGTGGCGCAGCAGCAGACGATACATGTCATGGAGGTGGGTTGGTGGTTTATGCTGATGATGGGATGTTATTGCAAGTTCTATTCACCGTACTGCTAGCTTTGTGTTGCCTTGACACATTCAAAAAGGCGCATTAGCGTTACAGCAATGCACTGCTGCAAGGTGTCCATCTTGTGCCCTTTCCTCTAGTCACAGCATGGACACCTTGTAGCAGTGCATTGGTCAGCCTTCTGAACCTAGCTCTTGCCATCGGTTCCTTCATGTAATGAGCACCATATGAGCAATACATTCGTGCAACACAATGCAAGTTGTATGTCTGCAACCCCTCCTGCTGCTGCTGCTGCTGCTGTTGCAGGTTCTTGCCTCAGTGGTAGCTGAGGACCCCACCAAACAGACATGGCTGCTGGCTGCTGGTATTCTGCCGCTTATGGAAAGACTTGTCCTGCATGAGGATGCTGCTCTGCAACCAGATGCTTTTGTCAGCAAGTACAGCAGCAGTGGCAGCAGCAAAGGCAAGGGGCAGGGAGATAAGCAGCAGTCGGTCAGTGATAGCTCTGACGTTGCTGACAACAGCAGCAGCAGCAGTGGGAGGTGGTGGTGGAGTTGGTGGGGGTCTAGCAGTGGCGGCAGTAGCAGCAGTGTTGCTGATAGCAGCGGCAATAACAGCAGCAGCAGGAGTGGTAATGCACAGCCAGTGCAGCAGATCGGTCACAATTTTGTTCAACAATCGTTTGCTGATATTGTTCCAGGTGCTGCAATAGCACCCAATGCACAGAACTTGCATCAGCATGTACAGCAGCGACATGCATGTGACGATCACGGACCTGATATTGACAATGACCTGCACTTGCATTCTTTCCGGGATTATGATAGACAGCGGCAAGATGGCAGCAATAGCAACAAGCACAGCAGTACTGATAGTGGTATGGAAATTGACAGCGGTGCTGCAGATTGCAGCAACGGCAGCAGCAGCGGTGGAGATCAAGGGACAAAACAAAGTCACAAAACTTCAACCAAATCGGGGCCTGAAGCTGAAGATGAGGATGATGATGCTGTAAGTCCTAGAGACACTGCTGCTGCTGCTGCTGGATCATTTGGTAGCTGGGTGGCAGATGGACTGCTGTCAAAGTTCACAGCAGCAGCATGGAGCACTCCCAGCAGCAGCAGTGATGCTGCTAAGAACAAGACTGCTGCTGCTGCTGCTGCTGTGATTGAGGATTCTGACGACACTAGGGCAGCTGATCAAGGCAGCCGTAGCAGTAGTGTCCCGCAAAACACAGCAACAGCTGACAAGCAATCAGCAGCTGCAGCAGCAGCAGCAGCAGCGGTGGCGGCACAAGAGGATGAGGTCAGCCAGCCATCTACACCTCCTGCAGCAGCAGCAGCAGCAGCTAGCACCTCATACGCCCAACGCTATATCCCCACAACTGCTATGATGGAATTTGCTCAAGGAACAGCCAGCTGGGATCTTATAACGTCAGATGTGTCATATCCAGTAAACTCTAACAGCAGTCAGGCTCTTCAAAACCCTAGCAAAGCCCTGGACACAGCTGCGGCTCTAACAGCAGCAGCTGAAGAGGCACCTAGCTGGTCAGATGGTAATGGCTTAGGCTTTTTATGTCTGCAGCGGCAAGTTGCAAGGATACTGAGTATGCTTGCACTACAAACAGCAGCAGCTTTGCAGCTGGCTGACTCAGCTCTAAAGGTTGATAACGGGGCTCTTGGGGTTTTGCAGGAGATGAATACGAAGTTAGGGTTTATGGGGCAGAAGGAAGTTGGAAAGTCAGGGCATGTAAAACCTAGTCCTGCTGAGCTGCTGAACCCTGGTAAGGCAACTGGGCAGAGGAGCAGCAGCAGTAGCAGCAGCAGCAGTGGCAGTCAGTGGTTGCCTTGGCTGCTTGCTGCTGCTGCTAGTGATGATTGCTTGCTGGCGTCTTATGCAACGATAGGCTTACTACATTTGGAGTCTGCTGTTGCACATCAGCTACAACAGCAGCAGCAGCAGCAGGCTGCGTCACATGGCAGCAGTAACATCATCAGCAGCAGCAGCACTTGGCAGCAGCGATTAGCACAAGAGCTTCAGGCCGCTGAAGAAGATATAGCAGCGCTGATTGAGGAGCTCTGGCCGTTCAACAACACTGCTGCCAGCAGCAGCGAGCAGGGTGACAGGGGTTGGAGACCATCAGTCTACTACCCTGATGGAATTCATCTACTAAACCCCACCAGCAGTCACCATTGGGGCTTACTACAACCACCTCGAGCTACACTGCTAGAAAGCCTGGGTGCTGCTGCTGCCAGCGCTGCTGCCACTGCGGCAGCGGCAGCAGCGTCCGATCTAGCACAGTCTGAGATTGAGGCATTGCCTGTGCCACATATGCCTGATGGCATCGCCAGTGCTGCTGCTGCCGATGTTGCTAGTGCAGCAGCGGCAGCAGCAACAGCAGCAGCGAGTGCACTGGGAGCTGATGTGAGTCAATTGAGTCAGTTGCAGCATGGCAGCAGCAGCGAGGGAGTATCTGACGGCAGCAGCAGCAATAGCCAAAGCAGCAGCAGCAGTGACACATGTGAGTTGGGGCTATTGCAGCCTGCAGTTGTGTGGCTTGCTCGGAAGCTTGTGCAGCTGGCAGCAGTGAAAGAGGAACAGATTCATGAACAGCAGCAGCAGCAGCGGGGTATCAGCAGCAGCAGTGATCCTTCTGCTCCCCTTTCTACATATGCTGCTTTGCAGGCTCTACTGGCCCAATACAGTAATGACAACAGCAGCAATGCAAGCAGTGACTCAGTCATGGCCACCTCACAGCAGCAGCAGCAGCAGCAGCGGCAGGTGGTTGTGAAGGCTGGCAGCAGCAGCAGCAGAGTGATAGCTGCGCCAATGCACCCTCCCCAGGCTCCTGATGTTGACATCATCTTCATTCATGGCATCAGGGGTGGCCCCTTTGTCACATGGCGCAGAGGGGGAATGTACAAACACGCTCCCAGCAGCAGCAACAGCAAGGGTGTAGGTCGCATTGCAGATCCCGCTGCTTCCAGCAGCAGTGATGAGAGTGGCGACAACAGCGGGGTGCCGCTGTCGTCCACTGCTGCCGTTGCTGCTCTCAGGAATCACATGACTAAGGGGGATTGCTGGCCTGCTGCCTGGCTGGCAGCAGATTTGCCCAGTGCAAGGATACTCAGTGTGGAGTACAAGGTATGTGCATTGCCCGTGCATTGCCACTATAGCTACTGCTGCTACTGCCATTCACCAATTACAGCAAGGATACTAGTGCATCTAAGCCACTTATGCTTGTTGTTCGGTGCATTATAAATGCACCACAATTGCCAATGCAGTAACTAATACAACCCTTCTTCTTGTGCATTGCGCCGCTGCTGCTGCTGCTGCTGCTGCTTCAGGCTCCTGTGACTGGCTGGGAAGGCGAGAGCCTGAGTCTTCCTGACTCTGGTCGTCTGCTGCTTGAGAAGCTTGTGGCAGCAGGTGTTGGTCAGAGACCAGTGATCTTTGTGGCTCACAGCATGGGAGGTCTAGTGGTCAAGGTAAGAGGACATTAACAGCTCGACAAGATGATACTCCTGAGTATGGTTGCTGATAACCTGATCACAGTACTGTAGTAACGAAGCTTTACCAGCTGTTTCTGGCCCTATATCAAGGCATGGTTGCTACCAACTGGATGATCTCCTTTTTGGGAAAGCTGAGTCCAAGGAGGATTGGGGCTTAAGAAGATTGGGCTGATGTGTCGTCTTTATTGCAGGAGATGTTGTCTCAATCCCTTGAAGAGCCTCCCACCAGCCGCAAAGGTCGTCTGGCAGCAGCAACAAGAGCCGTTGCCTTCTATAGCACTCCACACTTTGGCAGCGGCATGGCAGCACTGGGTTGGAAGCTTCGTCACCTACCAGGAGCGTCACCAGCACCTTCTATTCATCATTTGAGTCCTGGGCCACATCTGTCAGCACTCAATGCACGTCTGGCGCTGTTACATGAGACTGGTAGGGTTCACGTTCTCAGCTTTACAGAGGGTTTAGCGACCAACTTAGCTGGGTTAGGGTTTCTGCCCAAGATCGTGATTGTACCGTATGAGAGTGCTTATCCAGGATTTGGTGAGGTTTGTGTGTTGGCAGATAAGGATCATATTGATGTGTGTAAGCCGGAATCAAGGGAGATGCCGGCATATGCGAAGTTGCTGGAGTTTGTGAGAGCCAGCGTTGCGGCTGAAGCTGCTGCTGGAGGCGGCAGCAGCAGCAGCAGTGGAGAGCAGGCACCTGGCATTGGTTGTTGTGTGAGTGATATATAAAGAGTGTGTTCTTTGTTGCACAATCAAACTCCACAGCAAGTCAACTATGTATTCTTTTGGGGAAAAGGTCTGTCAGCCCAAGCAGCCACAGGTTGCTGCAGCTGGGGTAGCCTGAATGTTAACAAACGTTGCTCTAGCACTGTGCAACAATGTTGTCCTGCAATGCGATGATGAGTTTGATAGCATCATGGACCAGAACCAGAAAAGGCGCTGCATTGCTGTTCCTGCAAGTTGTGACGACAGCTGTTGGCAGCAAAATATCAATATACAGTCAACTTTCAAAAGGAAAAGATGCACTAGCATACATCAATGTAGGTAGATCAGATGCAGATGTTCAACAGGCAGTCATCAAGGCCCCAGCATCAGCCAAAAGACAACAGTAGCAACTATATACATATATAAACTACCCATCAGCCATAGCAATGACGCCAGTAGCAGCTGTTTGGTTGCCCAGCAGCATTGCCACTACGGTGAAGGCTGCAGAGCCTGTCAGCCCTGTTCAGCCCTGTTCAGAGTATGTATATAACTACACAAACAAATTCAACCGACTCCGGCCATACGGCGCTTGGGCAGTGATTCCCTGAGGGAGATGCAATAGAATGCTAACGGGCGCTCTCAGAGAGCCAAAATCATGGTTCAGCTGAATAGATCACTGCATGAATGACGAGCGAGCAGCGGGTGGATATAGTTTGTAATAGCCTACTGAGTAGCTACTACTATAATCATAGTAGGTAGCGCACACTGTGCAGCTGTATGAGGACCTGATATGTTGCATGATTCACATACTCTCGTATTCACTGAATATTGGCAATAATAAGATATTCTGGTCCAGGTCAGTCTGTTACTGTTACACTCTTTGCCATCTGGAATCTGGATTCCTCAGCTGATCGACGTTGTGGCCGCGTAGTACTGTGATGTGATATGACAGCAGCTGCAAAGGGACGATGTTGAGCACTGGCTGCAATGCTTCCACAGTACCTGGCACCTGCATGCATCACGTCCTGAATCAGCATGTCACATCAATTACTTGCCATCGTGATCAGATGCATCTTAGGGCACACGATTCATTCTGCAAATAAGAAACTGACTCCCGATGATCATAGCAAGCAACCACTGTCTGGATCATCCCACCAATCATGTCGCTTTCAAGGTTAATCTCACGACAAACATGTCGCCCCACTCCTAGAAAAGCATAATCATTGTATACAACTACCCTAGTGGCACTAGGGTGCAGTGCTGGCGGCATATCCTTCTGAAGTGAATGCGAAACAATATGCTTACCTCTATCAATTGGCAGTCCTTGTGAGATGCATACTGCTGCATGTTGGCGTCTCCTTCTGTGCACAGAATGGTCAGCCGGGCATTCCGGGCCAGCAACTGTTGAATGACGCTGTCCATCTTCTTGTATGTAGAATTACAAGTTGCTACCACTACAATAGGCAGGTGTTCATCAACAAGAGCCAGATGACCATGCTTCATTTCTCCAGCTAAGATGCCTTCACTGTGAATCAGTGCCACCTCCTTACACTGTAGTTCAATAAAGCCCATAGAGAGGTTGGCAACAGCACGATGTTGGTTGATATGAGCATGCTCCCCCAGATGAATTCCACTGAAAAGTGTTTGAATTGCCCAATAGGCGACAGCAGAGCATTTGCTTAGCTGCCGGGCATGTGCACACCAGACAATGACCCTAACAAAAATAAAACAT
>LWCB01015033.1:0-13628 GCA_001630525.1 Coelastrella sp. M60 | reverse complement strand
AGAATGATGGTTTCACTTGCCATGTGTGTAGCAGCTGCCGCCTGATCAGCTGCTGCACCTTCATCTCCTGCAGCCACAGCAGCTGCATGACCATTGTTCATGTCTGAACTTTGACCACCAGCCTGCTTGGTGATGCCTGCTGCTGCAGCAGCATCCAGTGCAGCATTGGCTGCTTCATCCTGCTTCTGCAGCGGGTTTGTCTGCTGCTGAACAGAAAGCTGCTCTTCCTGCTGTGCAGGATATGCCACATCTGCTGCACTGCTCTGCACAGGATCCTGTGCCGGCTGGGACACTGTCTCCACTAAGGCACTCTGCTTTGCTGCTGCGTTTGCTGCCGTGGGTGCATAAGCTGCAGTAGGCTGTTCTGGCAGGATGGCCCTCCGACTGCGAGGTCCCACCACCAATGTACCTGGTCCAACTTGCATCAGTTGACTGATGTTTCCAACCCTGCCTCCATCCCCACTACTACTCCTGACTGCAGGTGCAGGTGCAGATGCGGGGGGAGCACTGGAAGTGACAGAAGTCTGCCCGGGGCCCAACTTCTGAGTGAAAGCAGTCTTCTTGCTGGCAGTGAAGCCCCCAGCTGCTGCTGCTGATGGTGGTGGTGGTGGTGGTGGTGCTGCTGTCGCTGCAGCAGCTGCAGGATCCAAACCATCCATCATGCCATACATACCAGTTGCACCATATGTTCCAGCAGCAGCAGAACCCATCCCTATCATAGTAGCTCCTGCTGCTGCTGCTGCTGCTGCTGAGCTGTTGCCAACAGCTGTGTTGCCATACCCCACAGACATTGTGCCCATGCCAGTGCCATACCCTGCACCACTTATCCCTCTGATAGCTGCATACACCTGGGCGGCTTCATGTTTGCAGCCCGCCAACTCATTCCGCATGCCTGTAAGCTGCACCCTCAGCTGAGCTGCATCAATAGATGCATTGGAGATCATACCCCGCTCGACACTGAGCTGTGCTGTAAGATTCACAATGTCCCGCTCCAGATTGTCCACTTGACTGGCCAAAGAGTCTTTCTCATCTTGCAACTGCTTCATCTACACAGACAAACAGCAGTGATAACAGCTTCAGCTTCAGCAAGGGGCATGATATATGAAAGCATATCAATGTCCTCTAGTACAGAAGCCGGTTGTACCAATCAAGGGTGACAATGCACACACAAAGTGTAACATGCACGGGACTGTGCAGGAAGTGTCCTTGTGCCTTGCAGTGACACACACCTGTGCTAATGCCACATCCCTCTCCACCATGGCTGAGTCTCTTGCACGCACAGCTTCATCACGCTCCCTCTGCAGCCGAGTGACCTGCAGTCATATAACAATTCAAAAGGCGGTTGCTGTATGAACAGCCTACAGCAGCTGCACCTTGCCTGCTGTACCATCCTCAGACTTCTTGCGGGAAACAAGCATCAACATCATCCCGCAGCTGACTGGTTTGCTATCAACACATACAAACCCATATGAGCATTACCTGTGAGTTAAGTCTGTTGACCTCCACCCATCTATTCTCTTCCTGCTGCACAAGCTGCTGCATCTGCCACTGCATGCCCGCAAGCAGCTCACTGCTCATTGCAGCCACAGCAGCAGAAGTTGCCCCTGGCTCCAGTGCACCACTACCAGCAGGAGCCAATCCACCAGCGCCACCACTAGTGGCCATACCACCTCCAGCAGCAGCAGCAGCTGAGCGATCAGCACAAGGACCAGCTACAGGCGATGCACCACCACTAGATGGATACAAGTCAGCACTTGGGTCTGGGAGACCAGCAGCTGCTGCTGCTGCGGCTGCCGCTGCTGCTATGGCCAGGCGGCCTGCTGCTGCTGCATTTGCTGTTTGTCCAGCTTTGGTGTCAGCACCAGAAGGCTGTGAAGCGAAGTAGCCCTGCATACAGCAGGAAACAAGACAATGCTTGAGCGCAAATCAAGCTGACACAGCAGCACGGAGATGTGGATTGTGCAACATCAGCATGTGTACCTACAGCACATGAATCTGGGAGCAAGTAGACACAGCGCCAGGACCTCAAAGTCGTCAAATGCTGACCAGACCCCATACATTCAGTGTCCATTTGTCAGGCTATTGTGCCAAGCTGCATCCCTGCTGCGAACCATCAACCACCGAAGGTGTTGTGAGCAGACCATCCATCTCACTCACCTCTTGACCGGCGGGAGAGCTGAACCCCAACAGCATACGCGCAGCTTCACGGTCTTTCTTGCTCACATGACTCATGTTCAACAGGGGCAGTTTCTTGTTAGCAGCAGCTGCACTTGCATTGCCAGCTGCTGCTGCCGGTCCTGCAGAAGTCTGCTTGCTGCCTGCTGCTGCTCCTGCTGAACTACTGCGCCGCTCCTTGTCACCATTGCCACCTCTAGTATCCTTGCCATATGCAGCGCCAGTGCCTCCTGCTTTGTCAGATGACCTTTCTGGTGGCGACCTGTCCGCTGGATCTTTGTCTGCAGCAACGGCAGCAAGCCTTTCATTGGCAGCAGCAGACGCTGCACTGGTGGGCCTTGAACTCTTGTTTCCAGCTGACTTTCCACTTGTGACTGCACCAGGAGCCGCTGGTGGAACTGACCGCTGCCGTTCTCGCTGCTTGTGTGCTGACCCAGACAGTACTGGTTCATCCACTTTGCTCCTGCTACTGCGACCCGCAGCTCTGGTTTCACTTGATGGGGCCGCTGATCCTGACTCAACGAGTTTGTATCGTTCCCTCTGGAGGTCAAAGTGCTCAGTCTCTGAGTCATCATAGCGCACTACAGTCACAAGAAAAGAGTGGTGCTGGGCAGTGAGTGACATGAAGCCTTTACAGTAAACTGCTGCATGCATTGTGGGTGCAAGCACTAGACATGTGTGCAAGAAGCAGCTGGATATGTAAGCAGGCTGAGCACGGCCAGCCTCATGCGCAAGCAACCAGACAGCCACTTGCTGATTGCTAGGTACCTGTGTGTTTGTAGCCATCAAACGCCACAACCTTTCCTGTCAACCATCTATCCTCCTCTGGCCAATAGACAGATACTTGGGAGCTGCCAACCTTGAGATGTGGTGGGGACTCTGCGTCATACACATGCAGGCAACAAGCCACACAAAAAGTTTACGGCAGAACCAAGCAGACGCAGCAAGACTTGCCAGACACAGCTGACCATCATAAAGCTGCACATAACAGTACATAAAGGTCAACGCATCAACCCCAGACTCATGGTCTATCCTATTGCAAGGAGTAGCCCCGTGAGTGACATAAAACGACATGGCCTTCATCCTGTTGTGTGAACAGGCAGGCTCATGTCGATCGACCCCACAAGAGACCACATTTGCTCACGTGCTGCAGCCCTATTAGATAGACCAGTGAGGTCTTGAGACATGAAGGCCACTTCTGTTGGATTCTAATTACACCACTAGGCAGCTGCCAGGTGGTCAATAACAGGGTGACAACAGTGGTGGCACACACCTCCTCTGCCCCAGTGCACAGTGGGCACAGGATGCATCTGTCAGCTAGCATACATAACATTTCCAACGTGAGCTACATGCACAGGGCCCCCTCACCAGCTTCAGAGTCTGGCAGGAACTTGTACTCTTCGGAGTAGAGGTGTGTGTTGAGGGTCTCACCATCATCAAACTCAACTGCAGAGAAGCCCGTAACAGCAACAAACAAGACATGGGGGCGAAGCTAGTATCACTGCAGATTGCTTGTTCTGCAGCTGATGACCATCACGGAGACAGTTGATCACAGCATCCTGTCAGACCCCCAATGTGTTCAGCAGTAGCTCAAAAAACAACACCTGCCCACCAGTTGGGCAGTCTGCAGCAACTCATAGTTGTCACAGTATCATTCCATGTGACACCAAGATCAGCAAACAAGGTAAGTGTGACTCACTCATGTGTCTATAGTAGCCTCCATGATAAGCCTTGACAGCTCCAGTCCTCCACTTGTTGTCCTTGGGGGATAAGATCTTCAGGCGCTTGCCTACCACCTCCTTGCCATACCTTGGCTCTGCAGTATTTTCAGCAGACATACAGCTCAATGTAAGTGTGAGGCTCATTCAAGCCACAAAGCAGCACTACAAAGTGGCATCAGCTGCAAAGCCCAACAAGGCAAGTTGTTGGCCACATTCTAAGTCTATCATACAATCGCAACCAGTGCCCAGCAGCCCACGGGCTGCCTACAGAAGACATTTTGGATCGTTGCTCTACAATGATGTTTTCATCGTACGCAAGCTCCCGTAAGAGCGGGACGATACACTGCTGCCAGCTGACATGAAGTGCACCAATGCTCCCTGGTGATCTCAGCAAGCTCAAGCTACTGCTGCGCGCAGTTGGCAGATACTAGCAAACTCATACACTCGCGTTGTGTACAATGAGTAGACACGGGGACCAGCTAATCCATTCTCACTTGGAGGTGCTGCTGTCTCTGCCATCCAGTTCGTTGCAAAAGTGCGGGCACTCTTGGTATGCTCTAGGGCAGAACTTTGGGTCTTTCAAACCTCCTTTTAGGGGTACCAAATTGTGTGGCGCGGTAGCGATGGCTGCCTCGCCCTCAAACAACTGGCGCCTTCGATGTCGCAGCAAGCTTCGCGTTATGTGCGCCCTACAGGGACTGTTGTTGAGTTCATGGCAGTAAGTCACTGCCTTTTCAGCTCTGAATCAATGCCAAAGTACCAGCTGTGGCTGGAATGCCAGACCAGTAGCCCTGCTCCTGCTGGCAGGTGTCGTCGTTGTCCTAATTGCTATGATCCTGCCTTGCACTAACGCATATGCATACAGCACATTGCATGTAGCCTTGGGCAGTGCAGCACAGGGTATTGACGGTCCCGAGGGCGCTTGAATACCAAACCCGCTGGTTGGTAACTCAGAGGCCCAAGAGCTGTATATCGCCATCGAATGACTATCATGAGTCTTACTCTTGCTTACTTAGTGCAGGCGGGCATTGCGCTGTGCCGCTTGCCGCTGAGTTTGCGGTGACCAGCTTTGTGCACAGCACCATGATTTTGAGCTGGTCCATCACGTAACAGCTGCGCAGCGGTAGCTTGAGCTCTAGTGACACCCTGTTCACTGCTCAAAGCAGCTCGTCTGACTGCCGGACTGCTGACAGCGCACGCAGTGACATATGCCTGGTTGACAATACAGCCAGTTGCAACAGCTGCAACGTGCCTGTGGTAGGTCGCTGTTGCAGCTGCATAAGACGTAAAGCACTGATGTTGTCCGACTGAGATCCTGAGTTTGTGCTGTATGCATGCTGCAGAATCCATACCATCACCTGCACAACTGGCTGCCACTGTGCTGCTCTGACTGCATCGCTTGTTGCTCATTTGAGGCTTGGTGAACCAGGAAGTCAGTCTGGTACCGTCGTCTCATCCTCAGCCAACTGCACTCTGCTGGAGAGGATTGTGCCTTATGAGGCCGTAGACTGCAGGTGACCAGCTGCCGGGACCATTGCTGACAATTGCCAATGGTTGTATCTAAGGGGCATGTACATCCGTGCTGACATTCGGTCCTTGGTGTGGACCAGACTGGAATGCTTGGGCTGTTCTGCATCGCCAGGCAGGCTCTGGAGACCCAACAGGTAATACAATGCACCATATGCCGCACATCAGGGAACACTGCCACCAAGCTATCATTCATGCCAGTGGCGGAGTGCTCCTGTTGCCACAACGATGCAAGATTATACTCATGACAGATTTTCAGTGTGGTGTTGCATGCCACAGGACTTCCTGCACTTGCATGACTGGAACTTGCACATCAGCAGCAGTCGTGCCATGGTCACTGCAAAGTGAGCATGCAGGCAGGATCATATTGGGGGGGCACCTGGTCTGATAGCCTATGAATGTTTGGCAGATTGCTACCAGTGTACACATCACTTGGAACCTGACTCTCAGGTGACTGTCTGCTATTGCTGGAGGGGTAACTCACCATGTGAGTCCCGGTCTTCAGGCCGGCTGTAACGTATGTCAAGCAGTTCATACCTCTGTCAGGAACCAGACCGTCTCAGCAACAGGCTGGCCTCAGGCTGCTGATCGTGGTCAGCTTGTCGAGTAGCTGGAGTGCATGTTGTGTTGTGGAATGTACTGGACACCAGTAAGTACATACATTCATGGTTGCTTGTTGCGCTGCAGGGATAGGGTACAATCATGGATGCTTGGCTGATACTACCTTGGCTTGCAGGAGGGAAAGTGCTGCCGTCCCTGGTTGCTATGCCCGATAGGCTGCCAACAACGGTCGCTGTTCAAGTTGAGCATGAAGTGCCTTCAATAGCTTCTGACAGGATGATGTATCGTCCAAGCTGTAGTATCACAGCGCAAGTTGGTGGGTAAAACAGTGGCTTATTTGGGCTTGCAATGATGCCCTGCTACTAGCAGTAGCAGTGACCAGGCTGGTGCGGCCCTCAACTGACATTGGCACTGTCCCGTAGCAGCAAATGAGCAGCTCAGATTACCAGTAGCTTATGTGGAGTTGTCAGTTACTTAGACTGCTGTTGCCCGTCATGAGGGTCTGTCGTATGGAGGTATCTCCAGAGCAATGAGTTGGCACAGGATACTTCCTGGCGGCCTGGCTATGACCTGGCAGAAGCGCTGGAGTGTAAGGTGTCATTTCTGCTTCAAGTGTGAACAAGTGATGTCACATTTCATGGGAATGTCCCGATTTGATTAATGTAATACATCACCGTTCAACTACAAGAGTGTTCACCCCCTCCCCCCAGGGGCAGGTACAGCACTGACAGCAGAGCTGCGCAATGCGATGGCCAGAGCATATGCTGCAGAAGCAGTCGCGCTGCAGGTGAATCCATCTCAGCTGCATGTCGTATCGCGCTAAACACCCGGCCCTAGACCTACATACAATCACGGTTTGCAGTGACTACAAATCACCAAGGCTTCATCAATCCCATGTCAAAGCAGCCTTTGGTTGATGAGTATTGGTGTAACAGCTTTGCAAAGCTCTCCAACTGCCCAGACCAGCGCGTCTTCCGCAGAAGCACCTTTACCGCGTTCTGTTCGCGGCGTGTGCACGTAGAGCGCTGGTATCTGTTTTCTGTCATCATGATTGCACTAAGTACCAAAAACAACTGCAGTGTCTTCTTCTGTTTAACAGATCTGTTACATTAATGTTGTGCTCGCTCAAGCGGGGCTGCAATGTCTACATCGCAAGGTGAGACACCTTTGAGTGGCTATTGCTGTACAGGAGACTGCAATGTCTACATCGCAAGCTGAAACACCTTCAAGTGGTTATTCCTTTGAAGGAGAGAGCACCTCAGCCCCTGCAGCCTTGACAACGCTTGTCAACAGCACAGCTTGCTCGCGTGCTGCAGGACTAAAGTACTTCAGCTAACGGCAGCATCGCGGACACTGGATTACATATGCTGATCAGCCAGGAATCTGGCTGATCTGATAACGGTGATCAGCCATGCACAATGTGCGTTGCATATGCACTGACCACCCAAGCTGACTGATATCGCTCAACTGCACTGCCAAATTCAGGGCGTACAGAAGCATGCCGTGCCAAGTCCAATATTGTAGGAATGATCAACTTCTTTTCAGTACAAATGCATATGCATCGTTCTGGTGACACTCTCCTTCTGTGCATCATGGAAAGGCTTTCCATCTGCATATGAAACACTTTAGCCCTGCAACATACAGATGCCTGTAATAGCTGCACGACATGGACTTTCCATCTGCATATGATGCCCGGTGACTGGTCCTGAACCACACTCCTGTCCTGTACTGTCGTTGCAGGTATCGTAGCTAATTTATACTTATTCATTCGAATTTCACAGCTATTTGTTGATGCACACGAGTGGCGCAAGGTGGGGCCAACACAGGGCACCACCTCTGCAGCATGGAGTGTGCTGAGGGAGTGAAAAAAAGAAAGGAAAACAAAAAAGGAGTGTGCTGAAGGAGGCTGTTACACAACAGGACCAACATACCAGCTGCTGTACAGCATGACCACTTTGACCATTCGCTTCAGTGACTGATGGACTGGTGGATCAGACAGAAGAGCCCCTGATGCATACAACCATCTATTGCCACATCCCAGCTAGTGTTGCATCGTCATATCACATATGCTGCTGCAGGTTGCTGCTGTTGCTGCCTTTCCTCAATCTCCTGCTTGATCTGCAATGGGTCCACTGTGCCCTTAAACACTGGAGATGCCAGCACCTGGTCGGCACCGCGCACCTGCTCCTTTTCAAACAATTTCTTCACCACTGCCTTGCTGAGGGGTTGGCCTCGTAAACTACCCAGAGCTTCAGCCACCTCAAAGCGGAAGTCCTGTGCTGCAGGATCCATGTCACCAGGGAAGACCTGCGGCAGCAAATAACCACCACCAGCACAGACAAGTGGGTCAGCGGTGGGCCAAGCAGAACAGAGGCTTAGACCTGTTTCAGCAGTGAGAAAGGCATGCACAGCATGCCATGCGTTGTGGATCAACAGCAAGTCCGTTAGCTGGACTTTGTCACAAGTTCTGACCCCTTGCAACCATGGTGCAGGTGCATGGATTCAGGCGAACTGAGCAGTCACACAGTTGCTCAATCAGTTTACGCAACATTCCTGTTCCCCACCTGGTTCTCATTGATCCATGACTCTGGTGGTCCATTCCATCCCCTGGCTCCAATGAAGAAGGGATTGTGGAGCCTCTCCTCCATGTCCCAGTACCAGGGGCCAAGGCCATACAGGCCGTAGTAGAAGTGCCTCATGCGCTCCTTGTCCCACTCCTCGACCTCTAGGCGCCGCAGGATTGCAGCCTGAAGTCCGCGGCGCTCACGAACCATCTCATCGGTGATGTAGCCAGCATCAACCTCCATAAGTGCATCCTTAAAATCCTGTGGAGACGGTAGCGGCATATGCATGAGTGGATGCATGCAATGCACTATGTACCTTGTGCATGTACATACAGTACTGAATGTGTTTTTTGTTAGTCTGAGTGCCGTGTCTTACTGAGCTGCGTTCGGGCTGCTGCAGTCCAGGCGTGTGAAGTCTTCTGGGCTAGATGTGCTGTATGCTGTCCAGTTGCTTCATACATCAGAGTACAGCTCTCTGAAGTGCAAGGGCACTGGGACCATCACCACTGCCTGTTTATGGAACTCGCATGCATGCAGCTTTACTACAGCAGTCATGCATGTTGTACAACTAGTTGTGCAATCTGCTGACACCACATGCTTAATGAAGCCAGCAGCAGGGCTGCTTCTATCAGCACCATGGGTGCTGCCCACCTCTTCAAGCTGCTTCTCCCAGTCCTTGCCCAACAGGTTGCTGTAGTAGTAGTCCAGCTGCTTGTTGGTTGGCTGGCGCATCATGCGGAGGCACAAGTCCTCTGACCAGTCAATGGTGCGCAACGTCCGGGCTACAATCAACCCTGCAGTAGAATCAAATCAAACCATAGAGTGTGCAATGTGTCTGTAAGTAAGACTCCTCAGTGCTGAACATCTCATGTGACAAGGTTCTGCCTGATTCACACTGTCTGCCTGCACCCTGAGTAGGAACTGCAGCCAGCTCACAACCCCAGACAAGTTGCAGAAGTGATCTCATGTTTGCTGACACTTACATACTAACAAAGGACGAGCCCCTTTGACAGCTGCCTTGAGTGCAAATCTGCCCGCCACTACAGAGGCGTCTTCCAAGCGCCACAGCAGCCGCTGCAGCCGCTTCCGCTGGTTCTTGACCAGGGCAACTAACTCTCGTGGTCGCAGCTTGCCCAGCACCTTGAATGGATTGCCTATTTGTATACCTGTCAAGAAGGCAGCATGCGGCTGGTGCTGGTATATGAACAGTGCAAAGGCTCCAGGAAGCAATGTGCAGATCAAGGTCTGCTGCTACTGCTGTAGAAGCTGTGACTTTCTGTGCTGTGGTGAATCCAGGATATGAGTTTGTTGTTGTAAGCCTTGTTGAGGACAGCCAGAGCAGCTGAGGCAGCAGAAAGGCCCCGCAGCCTATCAACTCCAGCATTTGCAGTGTACATAAAACAGCACGTCACCTAGCCCTTTGAGCTTTGCGGAGTGCTGTTGTAGCTGCAACTTGTGAGGCTGATCTGTCCTGCTCAACACTATGACCGCCCCTGGTGGTGCACACATTTCTATTACGTGCACTGGCATACCACGAGCATGGCATATCAAAGCTGCTGCAGGAAGCAATCCTCACCTTTGCTTGTCCCTGCCTCTGCTGGCTCCTCATCCGCATCTGCATATGGCGCGTTTGTGTCGCTGACTTCATCTACGGAGCCGTCCTCCTCATCAAGGCTAATCTCTTCTGTCTCTACCTCATCTTCTTCTGCTGGCAAGTAATCTGGATCATCCTCATCCTCGTCTATCATTTCTCCTTCTTCATCTTCGTACTCCTGACAATTGGGTGTGAAGGAATCTGCTTATGATAGTGTCGCAGGTGATGCAGCAGTACTGGACATTGTGCAAGACACACAGTTGTCAGGCCTGCCGACTGAAGATCAACTGCTGAGTGTTGTACGTTGCTACAGACTGCGATTACGTACTCACATAGCTGATCTTTGCAGGTATTTGTGCAGCCACACTATCTGTTGCTCGAACCGCAAAGTGCCACGACAGCAGCAAGCGCAACACACAACCTGTATGCTGCTGTCGCTTGACCAGAGACAAGGTTGCTAGCGGTGTTCAACGGTGACATTCAGACATAACGTCAAGGGCTGAACGTTGCACAATGCTTCATAGCAGCCGAACACCTGTGAAGATCCAAGAGCAACATACCACTTCCACCTCTTCATACTCGTCCTCTGAGCGGCTAGGGTCCACCATTTGGATTTATGCAATGTAAAATATATTTTCTGGCGTTCAGTATATCTGACCTTGACAGATCGCACAGACTAGGCTGCGGCACGCAACAAGCCAGGCGCAAACTCTTGTTGGATTGAAAGTTGTACAATGCCTGCGATACCAATGTGGGTGATGATTGGTGCTATGCTGGTTGCGGATGGATGCCTGCTCAATACACGCTTCCCTGGATTTAGTCACCCACTATTTAGTGACATTCGCGATTTAGTGACATTCGTACGCTTGATAAAGTTGCTGTAGGTCAGGAACATGCCCAATAGTGCCACTGGATTTAGTGTCTTCACTGGGTTTAGTGACAACTTTCAAGCGAGATGTCACTAAATTGAGAACCACGTTTTCTAGTAGTATAAGTGCCAGAACGTGCCCTGTAGGGCACCGTACACTATCAGAACCAACAATAGGTCCTCCTAGAGCTTCTTGTGGCTTCAGTAGCGGCCATAGCAGCCCGGAGTGCTGCACCACTCGCTATAATTCACAGCACTTCTGTGCTGCAGAGGCAGCCAAGTTGGGCAACTGGGGTGATGGAATCAGCAGGATGTGTATCATCAGGGCCAACAAGCAGACTGCAATTGGTGACTTCTTTGGTAAGGCAGCAGGCAGGCCAACACCAGCTGCAGCAGAGCCAGCAGAGGAGGTAGCAGCAGCTCAGGAACGCCACGGAGTCGCTGCAGCTGATGATGGTAGGTCGGAGACATGGTAGTTGAATAGAAAGATTTGATGCTGCTGGGTTGGCGCAGGGCTTCTGTTATTGTTGCAAACGTTAAATGTAACTGGTTTCTGCACTAACTGCCTGCCACCGGCCTTATTTCAGCGTGTTTTTTGATTAGTGACATCTCGATTTAGTGACATGTTCGAGCTGCCCCGGAGGTGGCACTAAATCAAGGTTTATGTGTAGTCAGCAGTGCTCGAACGGGCGTGGGTTTCGACCCACGCGTGCCCTGCGATTGGTTGATGAATTAATTTATAAATCTTGATCAAGATGAAACGAAACATAGGTGAAAACCACAGAAATCAAATTCACGGCCAAATGCACGGGTCGTGGCACGAATCTGGTTACACATTCAACAGTCTCAAGGTGAAGTGCTTTGCCGCATTATCGCAGTGCATAGCCTCACAACCTCTGTGTCACACGCGCATACGTATACTGCAGTGTCGCTGAAGTGTTACAGGAGGGCTTCAGAGGGTTTGCAAAGTCCAGGCATACTCTGTGCCTATGCTAACCCTTCCGAAGCAGTTATTGGTGCCATATTATTGCGTATGCCTTTTTATGTAAGGATCGGTGCGCTGTCGACTGTTTTCCGCACTGGGTCTATATATCCCCTGTGCGGACGCAGATCATCGTGTCGTAGCAAGAAACCCTGCTATATCTTATAATCAGGACTACGACGGCATCTTCAAGAGTATGAACCTGAGAGCGATAGGACTATTAGTCCTGTTTGGACTTGCTGCTCAAGTTTCGTGTCAGGCGACGCCGCCCAGCCCTATTTTTGTAAGTCGTACTCAGAATAACGGAAAATTCAAAATACGGTGAAGTCGTGCATGTGTGCTACAGGTGTCCTGCATCCAGAGCTCAATTCGGCATGAGAGCAAGGATTGTCTAAGGTCTGATAATGTTATCGCCAGCGCCAGAGCAAGCATGTTCCTCATCAGAACACCCTGTAAAACATGAATATAGCTCAGTCAGTGCATGTGATTGTACGCGTGTTGCAAAGCTGCTCAGTATGTCGACGAAACACTTGCATGATACGCAAACAGCTTGATGATAGTATAAACAACGTTGAGGGATATTACAAAACTGTTGGCACTGATGCAGGCCGTGGCAAGCCTGATTTATGCCTACGCTAGGTATGAGAGCGGCAGAGGTGAGGTACCTGGCATACGTCCGGCTTCTTCATTGCACACCACCTTGCGCGCTTACCTCCTGGGAAGGAGAATCTTGCCTGAAGCATGACAGAATGAGGTGACAGCCCACATCGTTTGCGTTTCTGTTGTCATGTGTTCTTGGCAGGACTGTCAAGCTCAGCAGGTTGCAGTGGACATTGCCAGGACTTACTTAAGGTGCTTGTTTGTTGCAGGCAATACCGAGGCTGATGGTCAGGGCACCACAGACTGGTACAAGAGGTGAGCTGTACTTGAGCAATGGAAGATTATGTATTGTTACTACAAGCCACACAAGCAGTGCCACTATAATATGATAGTGTACTACTAGTACTATATGATTTACGTACTGTTGGCGGTCGTCATTTCTGCCTGAATTCTCGCGGGCAAATGCACTGATGTTGGCAATAAGCTGGAATAAACTACTTGCTGCCCAATGCAAGTCTTGTTGAGTGTGTTGGCTGTGAGCAACAGCTCTAGATTCTGGCACGTGAAAAGTGCACATGGATGGTCAATGTTTTTCCAATTGTGTGAGGTGGGGTATGAGTTATTAACATGACAATTCCTCAACGTGCAAAGTGTTCCTTAGCAGCTGCAGTGTACAATTTTGTCAACTTGGGATTGGACTGCCGTGGCAACAACATCAACAGCGTCACTGTTTGTTCAAGACCCATCTTTCCAGGTACTTCATTCAATACTCCCCCGTGAAAATGAGCTACTTCCTCACAGCCCCCAACATCATCAGCTCTACCAGAGAAGCCAAGGCTGCACGTATGTCAACCCTAATGTGCCCTTGGACAGACTTTAAATATGATTGTCAGCTGGACAATGCCGTAATTCGTGGCAGTGCATCAGCAACATCAAAATCCCAGAGTTGGTATGTTGGTTCTACCACCAGATCATCCTATGCATACAATGTAGAATTCCTGGGTGAGTGCATCATTAGATGACTAATTACATGAAT
>LWCB01015031.1:0-10343 GCA_001630525.1 Coelastrella sp. M60 | reverse complement strand
CTTCTGCGCTGCAGTTCAGGCGGACCAGAGGCTGCGCGGGGCGTTTCCTCAGCTCAATCTCTATAAGATTCGATAGATGAGAGCCTTGCGGCGTGGCTGCCAGCACTGCTTGAGCTGGCAGCTCTGCAGAATAGCCATCAGCTACAAGCTTAATCCAGATGCTGGGGTTGTCCTCCATCATAGACAGAAGGAATCACCAATTATCTTGTGGCGGTAGGATGATGCAGTCGTGATGGTCTGTCAGTAGGCGCGAGAGTCAGTATGTACGAGGTAACGCAATCCAAGCGACACTTGCAACTGTCAACCAACAACTGATTGTCATTCCCATCCTTCAAACCAATTGATCATGACCTATCAGCCTGATGTACAGCTTCTTGTATGTGATCTGCCACACCGTTTGCAGAGTGGAAGCAACATGTACTACAATGATTGACAGCGAGACTCGTCCTGCACGCTCGTCCTATCAAGACAGAGCTCATTATCGCAGCAAGAAACTAAGAACCCGATGCAGACTTGGAAATTTACCAAGCAGGGTGGATGCCATGATGACCAACAGGCTGCACTGCCCTTCAACCAGCTAACTGTTGACATAGCAAGACTTCAGGTTCGTACAGCAACTGGCGATGGGGCAACAAGTCAATCTCGGAGAACATGCAATGCCATGGTCCACGAGATTCGCTGTGATTGAGTATTGGACACGTGGTGAGCATGATGGGACTGGTGACAGGTCAGCATCACTTTGTTGCACCTAGGGACTGCAGGCAGATGATCTGCAGTTACACTCCAGCACCTGATCACATACATAAATGACACCCGTCAGCCAAAAACCATCTTGTCTCTATGACAGCAGCATATCATGCATCTGGATGTTGATGCAATAACGTCCAATGATAATCTAATTAGGATTTTGCAAGCTAGCAGACACAATTGGACCTGCCGCAGACCATATGTGCATGTCATTGCTGCGTATAAACATGCTGTCATGATGCGAAACACTGCAGGAAGAGGTCCTGATGATGATGTCATCTGTGTTGGAAGTCAACAATCGTGATAGCCAATTCATGATGCATGTACAACATCCACCACCACTTGATTTCATAGATCTAGGAAGAATTAACTTGCTGTGTATTGATCAAGAAGCACAGAGTGTTGAACATGTGCATAATAAGCATGATGTACAGCAAAGCAATCACCCTGTTTGCAAAAACGTTTTGCAAGCAGCAGATATACAAAACAACAGCTTTGACCAAAGGAGCGCACCCGAGCAAAAGCCCGCACCGCACCGCACTTAGTTATAGCTTATACTGCTTGTCCGTAGCGGCCACAACACGTGCTGCTGCAAGAAGCACATGAACCATGGTGCTCACAACATGATGTTTGGAGCAAAAGACTGACATGCATTGTTGCAATTCAGCTGTGTTTGTGCCATCACAGCAAAAAGGAAAAGCGGCTCATTATAACACAACATTGAGATTTTATACAGGGGTACATTTGCAACAAACCCCACCGCTGCTTGATGAAGCAAATGACTCCAGAAGGGACACAATATGCTCCATGTGAAATACGCTCCCGTGTGCTTTAGATGCGTGGCAAAATGCTTGGCACTCTCATAACCACAGCGCTTGCATGACCAACACTGAATGGCAGATCAGGCATCTCAGTCCAACGATCTGATCTCAGATCATACGCACTCACTGATCTGGAACTCTGGACACCCCCCTGATCAATGGGAAGCTGCTGGGAAGCTCCTCCTATAGCTACAAGCTTGCCGTCATATTGCACAAGTGACACACCATGTAACACATTGCGCTTCAAAGCCGCACCAGATCTAAAACGCCACATACGAAGATCCAACAGATCTACAGGTCCCAGATCATCATCATCTGGTGCTGCTGCTGCAGCTGCTGCTGCTGGGAAGTATGACTGTACAATGTCAGCTGCAGTCACTGATCCTGATCTCAGGACCATGATGGTGAAATCATCATCTGCTGCTGCTGCCACTGATGTCCTGAGAATGCTCATTCTATTCGTTGATCCCGGCCAAGAGCAACCACTAGGGTTCAGAGTCCACTTTCCGGACTTTATGTCGTACATGCCTAGCTGTGCCCAGCTGTCATGGCTTTGCTTCACATTTTGAAAACTGTCACGGGCAGAGACACCCCCAAGAGCAAGCAGCATGCCCTCTTGCTGGTTGCTTACCAGTGCGTGTCTAGCCAAGGTGTAACCTGGTACTGGAGGTGTTGCTGCAAACCAGGTGTCAACGCGCGCGTCATACACCTGAGTGTAGTAGTACAACAGCAGCAGCAGTGACAGAATATCACAAGTCTCAGACACAGAGAGCGCAGCTGCATCCTAGGCTTCATCTGCAGCAGGCTGTAGGCGCTGACAATCTGGGACAGCAGAACCAGCTGCTAAAGGCTGAAGAGAGTGTCGAGTAATGATCACTGCTGCTGCTGCTGAAGAACCTGAAGCTGTGTGCTGCTGCTGGTGGACCAGCTAGACGCTGCAGCACACTCAGCTTAACTCAACTCAGCTCAGCCAATCAGACTCGACTCACCTCTAAGCTCCCTGGCTGAATCGGCTCACGCCACCCTCCGCCAGCGACATCACTTGACCGTTCAAGTCCCCCAAGCAAGTACAGCTGGCCGCCTGCTGCTGCCATGGCAGCAGCACCAGTGTTTTTATGTAAGGGGGGTGCTGTGAAGTACGAGGCTTCTAATGTGCTGCGCATCAGTATTGGTTTGTAGCCTAATGCCCGACTGCTGACTTCCATGTCGTTTGACATCAAGTACATGAGGTCCTGTCCTGCAAAAATATCCAGTCAAGCTCTTGTCAGCTAGGAAAGACTCAAAAGCTTGGTTTTCACCCATCTTGGTCATAGAGCACTTTGACACTTGTGAAGATTCAGAAACCACAGGCAAAGCAGCTGACAATAAACACATACATCCGTTGAGTTTGTTTTGCTGTGTGTAGGCAATGACATTGATTGCATACATTTGGCTTGAACCTGCATACTCGGCAACTGCCTCTGCATGTCACATGCTTATGGTACCCAGAACAAAGCCGAGAGCTACAGCCCAAGCTAATTGTTTGGAACCTACTGCAGCTATTACCTGCTCCTGTGCTTTCACTGCGCAACACGGCTGCCAGCCAGCTGCTGCCCATGTAGCCATCTTGAATATGTGAATGCAAATGAAGCGGTCGTTTATCTTGATCTCGTATGCGATTCGCCCAGCCCTGTGCAGCTGAGCTGTACATCAACAGACCAAAAGATTGCTGGGCTGCTTGTTGGCTTGAGTGCTCTTGGCCAACGTAGTAAGATGGGATCACCAGGAACTCATTTGTCGTGGCTATCGCCGGGAAGTTGGTTTGGGGTACTCCCAGGAAGTCGAACGTCCGTCTAAGGCTGCAAAGCAAGCGCGGGCTATCAGCTGGGGGCGCATAACTGCTGCCTTGTCTGATTGCTGCTACAAGTTCTTTGGCCTCTTCTGCACTGCAGTTTAAGCATACTGTGGGCTCTGCGCAACCCCTCTGAAGCTCAAACTCTACAAGAGTGTAGATATGCGAGCCTTGTGGCGTGGTGTCAAACACTGTTTGGGCTGGAAGGGTCGCAGCATAGTCATCAGCGATAAGCCGGATCCACACGTCTGATTTTGACTCCATCTTACATCAACGGAGTCTACAGGAACATTATGAAAGTAGTTTGATTGTTTCAGATGCCATTCACTGGCAAAAGCGAACACAAGCGGAGCGACACAGCTCATGCATGCAAGAAACAAACAACCCAGTGGGCCGAAGCAACTGCCCTTGAAAGAGACTTACGCGTTTGCAAATTTTCTAATTCTTGCCATCACAGTACAGGTGTCTACACAGTCGACGCGTTTGGAATATCAGACATGGGACCCCTTTCAGTTTTGCCCACTGGGCACTGAGTCAGCTCGCTGACCAGTGACACCCAGTGACACCCAGTGTGCGGCACAGACGGAGATTTGGAAGCAAGAGATATCCAATCTCACAATACTGGTAATGTTATTGACATTAGCAGACGTATGCGCCATCGGCATTCAGTGAACTGTGGTAGTTCCAGTAGATGACTGCCAGTCCAGTGGACACCTGTCACTGACCCACGCAACCTTGGAAGCCAATGTCACGGTGTTATATTGAATCAACTTTCAAAGTGAGGTGCATGCACGATTCTCAACTCTGATATCACTCTACCTGTGGAGTGAAGCAATACTGTTCTGACTTGCTTGCGAAAAGCATGCATGAGGACAAGCCTGTTGCTGAGCAGATGCAAGCTACATCATCGCTGCATGGCTCAATCTCTTTACATGATGACAAGTTGTGAACAGCTCATGAAGTGCGTACAATGCACGCTCACATTAACATCAGTGATTACAAGGGTGTTAACTTTCTGGAAGATTCATCCCTTCAGGCGGGCAAGCCCTTGACAGCGCTGTCAAGTCTGTTCTCAAGATGACAACCTACAGCTTCCATTTCTTCCAAACTTCACACCAGGCGAATAGTACGACACTCACTACTGCTCTGCATTGCTGCTTCAATAATCCTAATGACCTCCGCTGCTTGTTCTGGCTGTACTGCCAGCATACCATTCAAATGCACTCCGTCCTTGCTGCTGCTGCTGCCGGCCTCTCCAACCTTGTCAATGGCAGCAGTAGTTTCACTGGCTGGTGCCTCTGCTATAGTACCCAGACCTGGTGCTGCTGCTGCTTGCTTGAAACCTTGCTGTGCTTGCAAAACCTCCGCAATATTGTGATAAAACTCCGTCCAACGCCCTCTCTCGGTGATCACCTTAATGACCGCCCCACTGCTGCTGCCGCTGCCAGCAGCAGCAACACCACCGCTGTCAACCTTCGCCAACACCCCAGCAGCAACCGCCTCCACATCTGCTGCTGCCTCACCACCGCTGCCAGCAGTGCTGCTGCTTGTTGTAGTGCCAACCTCAGGGGCAGCAGCAGCAGCAGCAGATCCAAGAGGATCTATCGCCAGACTGTCCAATGTTCCAAAACCTTGAGGATCTTCGACACCAAACCCTGGATCTGTTACTGACATCCCAGATCGTAACTGACCCTCCTGGACATCCATACCTTGCTTTATGTAACTGCCCTGTGTTCCATGAACTATAAACCTTGGACCAGGAATCTTGGTCAGCATACTGGCCCTCAGAATAACAGTCAACGGCCGATGACTGATCGGATGAGTCAAGCTGCCAGCCAGGTTCTCAACAGGATTCAACATGCTCACAGTGGTTCCTGTGAAGCTGCCACCTCCCAAGTTCCCGGTGGGAAGTTGAGTGGGAATTTGGGGAATTTCCAGGTGTGCAGGTGCCTGGCTGGGAGTTTCGTAGTGAAGCGTGACTGTGAAGGCATCAGGAACTTTTGCTGCTGGTAGCTGACGCTGGTTGAGGATGTTTGCTGTGACGGCTGTGGGAGGACCAAACAAGCACAGGGCTTGATCGATGAGGTGTGCACCTGGCAGCAGCAGCAGCAGCAGAAGCAGCAGCAGAAGTGTTTGAAAAATATGGTATACTACAGCCTGTGACACAAACGTACATCCCAATCATGTGGTGCTTCAAATTCTTTCTATGATGTTGCTGCCAGCATATTGACAGAGAGGTCATGCAGATGGGCAGCTGTGAAGGCGGACAATGTTGCTGCAAGGCCTTAGATCATGCTGCATCATCATACAGTTCCATCAGTATCCAACAGTGGTGATCTTGCAATACTGTCTTGTGGATCACGCAATGCTGTTCATCAAGCATTGCTGTGCATGCATAGCAGTGTTCATACTCTGTTGTGCATCATCTACTGCTGTGCAGTGCATAGTAATGCATCAAATTACTGCTGTGCATTATACAGTGCCTGGCTATAGACCTACACCCATTCCATACCACATGCACGCTGCCTTGCAGCGGTGCATTACCACGATGTCCTGAAGTCGGTGCTGCTCATAAGAGCGCATTGTTGCGCAACTCTGTGTACTGTAGAGCATGTTGTCTACTAGAAGTGCATTCGATGCAGTACAGTGAACCCTCGATATTGTCACACTCGATATTGTCACATCAGTGGCCAGCTTTCTCTATCATCACTCAGAATTCTGTCACCAAGGTGCCACAATGAGGGGCGGCCCAGTTCTATACTGTCACCTCACTGGGGAACTTTCTCTATTGTCACCAAAAACTGCTGTCACCAATGAGGTGACAGTAAAGAGGGTTTACTGTAGTGCTGCATTGCTTGTCGAAGTCAACTCACCTAGATCATACAAGACTCCACTGCCAGGAAGGTCCTCTTCTTTCCAACCTGGCTTCACAGTGTTACGGAACCTACACCGCAGCAGCAGCAGCAGCAGCTGGCGTGACGAGGATCTGGGCATGTATGGATTCCCAGTCAACTGCACAATTATTTAGAGACTGCGCAAGCCTCAAAACGGAGGGGTTCAGAGACCGAAACTGCGGTGCAAATCCATTTGCTGCTAATATTGTATGTTATGATCATCATCATGATAAACATGGTATCATGTATCTGACTCCGTTGCTGTAGAAGCTGTTGAGGCATCAACAGCAGTAGCAGTGCCCAGTCCTACCTGTCAAAGTGGCTCTCAAACTCTACAACTCGCCCAAGCGCCCCACACCCAATCAGCTTCTCAACTGTCAGATAGTCTCCGTCCCATCTACGGTTCTGATATACTGCCAGAAGCTTGTTAGCAGCTTTGGCGCGTTCACATAAGTCCTGTGCTTCATTGTAAGCAGCAGTCATGGGCTTTTCGAGGATTACGTGCTTGCCAGCATCCAGACAGGCCTTTGCGAGGTCATAGTGTGTATGAGTGGGTGTTGTGATCACGACTAGATCAATTTCAGGTGGATCAGACAGAAAAGACGCAAGATTTGTCACGACTGGGAGTGTTTCGTGTCCTGGCACTGGTCTCTGGGAGCTGCGGTGGAACTTAACAAGTTGAAAGGTCGGATTTGCTTTTATAAATGGTGCGTGAAATGTTGTGCATGATACTCCAGCGCCGATGATCCCGACACGAATCTGCGACTGCATTTTGGCTGCTGGGACTTCCTGAAATAGGGGATGATCTGTATCGTAGGGTTATTGCGTATTCATCGACAAGCGAACCCATCTAACGCGCCAGGCATAGAGCTATATATGTCATAGTCCGATTAGTCATCCTTGGTAAGCTGCTGCAACTGCTGACCGCCTCGCTTGATGCAACAGTTACCGGGGGGCACAGCTGATAGTCACCATGTTGGCCGCAGTGGCCGCAAGTGGCCATGCCAAACATCAACACAACCCAACCAGCAGCAGTATCCTTCCACAAGCAGCATGACCTCTTGCAGCAGCGACCAAGTTCTGCTGACACAGGCTGCTGCTTTGGCGTGCTGACAAGTACCAAGCGAAGTGCACTAGGAGAGTAAAACTATCAGTTCATACACATAGCAATACAACCTGGCTCATATAATTAACCCATCAGCTGGTGCTCTGCAAAACAAGCAACACATCTGCGACCAAGACAACTTTGAAAGCATCTGTTGTGGAGTTCTGCTCTTGCCCTGCAGATGCGATTGGTACCACGACAAGAGCTATGCATACTGCATGAGCGTGAGCATTCTATTGCCATAACATCCTGTTCAATAGAATGACGCCATTCCTGGCCATATAGCACAACACACCCCGGGGGAAAGCAGCTCATGCTACCACTTCGCCATAGCCGTATCTGCTAAGCATGCTGCAAATGTTGCAGACTCCAGTCATCAAGCCAAGTGACTGGTAACATCCAACAAGGCACCAGGTTGATCAACATTTGCCGTGGCTAAGTCCCAGCATCTCCAGACATCGCCCTGCTTGCTTTCTTTACTGCAAGTGTTAGTACAGAGATTGCAGCTGCTTCCCTGTGGAGTCTTCCTCCGCCGTTGATAAGGCCACACAATCCCCCGATTTCGCATCTGACGAGCAGTATCTGCACGTCTGCCGCTGCTGTTGCTGCTGCGACTGCACAGCTGAAACCTCTGCTACAGTATGCCACTGAGGCTCACGACAAGACGTCTTGGTTATCTGCTGCATTACCACCCCCTCCTTCCAAGATCTTGTGCAAGTCGCCCTATTGAGTTGTCTACTAGCTGATTCCAACGGGCTGCCAGTGATTCTCGTACTGCAGGTCCCAGTAATGGTTCTGCGGACTGTTGCTGCTCTGAACGGGTTGGAAGAGTGCCATGGGCTTCAGCGACCTGCCGGGCTCCTGTCCAGAGGTCTTTGTGTATCATATAATAGCTTCCGTATGCTGCACCTGTTCCTATGCCGAACCAGATCGCCCGGATCACTGAACTGGGATTAATAGCTGCCATCGCTGCTGCTGCAGTTCTACAGTGTTCAGCTCTTGGGGAGGCGACTGCTGTGAAGCATAAGTGAACACGATGGATGTAGGAACCTGTCTGTAGGGGTCTCGATTGTTGTTGGAAGTATCCCTAGAAGTCCGGCACAACCTGCAGCAGCGACTGTACAGAACTGTCGTTGCGCAAACGTCTGTGGGTCGATAAGGTTGAAAACAGTAGCCAACTGCGCATACCTGATCATCTGAAGCAGATATGCACGCAGCACATGGGTTACGCTGGCGTTCAGTAGCCACGTGCTAACATGGACTCCACGACTGGCAGTCACACCACTTCACCAAATACACTGTTGCATCTTGCATGCTGACTGGTGTCACTGCGCGTGATTGGTGATTTGAGACATCAAGAAGGCATCTGGATTGCTTTCTATGGCAGTTCAATATCGACCTGATTAATCAGGACAACTGCCTAGGTACTGCCACATCTGCCCCACCGCCAATTAGCCACAGTGACACAACGCTGGACCCGGTACACCTCTTTCTTTGAGTCGGCCTTTGCATCATCAACTTACAAAGCGAAACACAGCAACAAAGCGCTCCTGCACTACGTTCAACAGCTGTCCACCTCACAGGCAACCTGCTGGGGCAGCACTGCTAGTGGATATCAATTCACCAGCTGCTTCACCCACCAGCTACTGCTTGGCAGCAGCACAGGTCGTTCAAGCAGCTGTCCTGCATTCACTAAACGCACCGTACAGCTGTGCTGCTCCTGACCAGTGAGTACCATAGCACAATCACAATCAGCTGCTGCTGCTGCCAGTACTATGATCACTGTTTGCTGCCGCTGTCTCCACCACTGCTGCTGCTCAGAACATTGCCACTGTTGGCCTTGTTGCCTTGAACAGAGTACGGTACTCTGGTGCTGATGGACGAGCAATCCTGCGTGTGAGTGGGAACTTGATCTTGCTGTCATGGAACTGCAGAGTGTTGGCACGCTTGCAGGCAGATGCAGGAACAGTTGCTGTCTTGATGATCTGCAGCAGCAGCAAGAACACCAGTTAGTAGCCTAACACACACTGCATTGACAAGCATTGGTATCGACTATATTGCGTTGCTAGGGTGCCAATACTGCATTGTTAGGGTATCGATGTAAACAACAGCAACGACATGCAGGGACTTGACGACTAAAGCATCATACTGATGGGATACAAGCGCAATCAGCACAGATAGAGTCTTTGCAGCCCTCACACACATGCTGCGATTGCAGCAGATATCTTGCAGATATTCAAAACTTCTGCACCTGGCATCAGCACCAACTACTGGACTTGCAGGCTCTTCCCTGTCCCAGATTGCCACTTCAAACACTCCTCAACCCCCAACTCATCTATTACTCAGCAGAAGAGCCCTATTTTTCCTACCTGGATGCAAGGGAAGCGTACGCGGTGGCGTGAAGCCATCTCGCTGTACATCTGGTCCACTGCTCCGTTGAGTGTTGTGTCACGGTACTCTTTGTACATGTTGTGGTAGCCGGTACGAGACTGGTAGCGGACCCAGATGCCAAAGTTCTTCACTGTGGTGGGCTTGCGCTCAAAGATCTGGAAGGAAGAAGAGGGCAGCAGCAGCAGGTGCAAACAATGTGAAATGATGAAGTGCAGCTCTCTGGGGCTTGCACCAGTCACAAATGTGTTGGGATTCGGGTCGCAAGATCATCACACACGGCCAAGGAACACATTTGACTGGAGGGGTCCACCAGGCATGTCACTCGAAAGACCCATACCATCATATGTGTTCCTTTGCCCTGCGCAATAAGCAATGCCCTGTGCAATAAGCAATGCAAGAATGCCACTACAAGCATATGAATACACAGCCACCCATACCAACCAAGGCCCACAGTGTGCTTGCTGCTGGATGATACCAATACTCCCACCCACAACCACTCACGCTCGCCCTGCATCTCACTC
Source organism: Coelastrella sp. M60 (assembly GCA_001630525.1). Lineage (NCBI taxonomy): Eukaryota > Viridiplantae > Chlorophyta > Chlorophyceae > Sphaeropleales > Scenedesmaceae > Coelastrella > Coelastrella sp. M60. Next base: position 33 of record LWCB01015031.1, on the reverse strand, counting down.
TACAGCATATACACACCGCTATGTCGTTCCTCT
>LWCB01015029.1:0-12328 GCA_001630525.1 Coelastrella sp. M60 | reverse complement strand
GGTAGAACACACCCCCTGGGGTTACATAGTTATGACCTGGAGTGACACGTTACTTACCCTTGTCAATAACTTATCTGACACCAGGTATTGGGATTGACGTCTCGGCAATGTTCGTGGCAAGAATGACCTTCCGCATACCAGCAGGAGCAGCCTCAAACACCTGCAGCAGCATCAGCAGCAGCCTGTGTGATACTGGGCACGCTAATGCAACGAACTTTGTATCCAGTACTAGCAACACTCAATAGCAAAATGCAGAGAAGTGTGTTTGCACCACCCTGCTGTGTGATGACAATCTGAGTATGCAGCTTCATCTGACTTGCGCACACCCCGCCGCCCCCTCCCCTCTCCTTTTAAACATCAGATTTAGAATGTACAAAATGTATCTACAGAATCTGTAGGTAGTGTCAATGTTGACCCACCTTGACTTGTTGTTCAGGCGGCAGTGCTGCATATATCGGCAACACCATCAGTCCCAACCCCTCATGACCACCATCACTCAGCTGTGATGATCTCTCCTCAATCAACCTGGCCAGACTCTCAATCTCATCTTGGCCAGTCAGAAACACCAAGATGTCACCAGCAGGCTGATCTACATGAACCTGAGGCACCCCAACAGCAGCAGCAGCAGCAGCAGCAGCACATTCCGTTGCTGGAATCTACGTACAGAGAGATGTGCGTTGCTAACAACCAGCTTTGCTTACTTAGAGTAACAAGCTTCCAGAATGGAGTTTTCATCTTCTCGCCCAAGGTTGCACTCTGCGTATCATGCAGTCTGGAGCAAAAACAATCTGACACACCTGAAGCGTCGCACATAACGCAGCATCCAGGTAGTTATCTTCCGGCTGTGCTGTATTGTAAACTGTCACTGGATATGTTCTGCCCCTGACCCAGACTGCCTTGGCACCGTTGAAGTAGTTGCTGAATGCACCAGCATCAAGTGTAGCAGACATGATCAGGAGCTTCAGAGGACCTATATGCCGCTGATGGTGCTTGCTGCTGCTGCTGCCATTCATGTGCTGCTGTTGTTTGTCATCTACACCATTCCGGTGCTGCTGCTGCTGCTGCGGGTGGTGGCCATTCTGCTGCTGCTGCTGTGCTGCTTGTTGTCTGCGCTGCTGCACCTGCTTCAGTAGTCCCAGCAGCACATCCGTGTGAACTGATCTTTCGTGAGCTTCATCGACAATAACAACCTGAATGTGCAACAACATACATCAAAACAATGCGGAGGAACATAAGCAAACATAGCAGCACATAACAATCATACGGCAACCAACCGATGGCCTTAGCTTGCTTACAGCAGGAACAGTGGTCTGGCAGGTATGCGTTGATAACGAAATGAGCACAAGACGTATGGCGCTACTGCAGCTGCCGTGCTTTTCTAGCTGTGCAGAAACCAGGATGTTGCTTACGCCGGTACGGTCTGGGACTGCTCGTACTGTTGCTGCTGCCGTTGGTGTTGCTAGACTGTACATCTACGGCTGTGGCGCTGTTGCTGTGCTGCTGTAGATTGTACCTTGTACTTTGACAGCATTGGATCTATCAATGCCTCTCTGAGCAACATTCCATCAGTCATGTATTTGATGCGAGTTGAGCTGCTGGTTGCATCATCAAAACGAATGTGATAACCGACCTGCACATATGACGACATAACTCATTCTGTATCCGTGTTTCATACTATCATGTCATCATGGCTTTGGTATGATTGTGTTTGTACAATGCATTCTGTTTTTCTCCACAGGATACAGATTGCAGAGTATTCTGCTGATCATGTTCGACTGTTTTTGGGTCTGAATGCTTTAGACCCATAATCAGATACACTGTGCAGTGGTGGCTGCCGCTGTCGCTGCTACTGCAGATGGCAGTGACGTACTGGGACTGCTGGCTGCTTGCTGTGCCCTTATGACACATTAGTATGTAGTTGACGAGCTAAAGTGTTCTGAAGAAAAGTGCTTATTGCGAAAATACATCTACCCACCTCTTTGCCCAGCTGCACTCCCATTTCATCAGCAACTCTCTTAGCCACTGTGATAGCAGCAACCCGTCTAGGCTGTGTGCACGCAATCATGCCGCCTTTCGCATAGCCAGCTTCCAACAGATACTGAGGAATCTGCGTTGTTTTGCCCGAACCTGTTTCACCAACGATTATGAGCGTATCGTGTTGTTTGACTTCTGCTAAGAGGGCCTGCTTAGCTGAAAACATTGGGAGGCTTTCCCGCTCAGCTGACAGCTTTTGGCGCCTGCAGGATTAACCAGTCAATCATATACAAGATACATTTGAAACGAAATCACTACTAACGTTAATCAAGGATCAGAAAGTCCACTCTGCATACATCATGACTGCTTCATGTAGGTGGCTGGCCCTTGCAGTACGCAGTCTGGTGCATAACAAAGTGCAGCTGTATACTTTGTACATATTCGAGCATATAACGCATGATGATTTAGTGTTGATTGTGTGGTCGGGAGGGAGAAAGCGAGTTGAGGGCTTGTTGTCACACTTGTACTCACTTTGCTGCTGCTTCTGGTGCATTGAATGCATGGTGGTGTGACCGCTTCCGCCCATGAATTCGCTTAGGAGCCTTTACGGCCCCACCTTCATCCTGCATGCTTTTGTAGAAATCCTGCGCTACTGATGGTGGTAGGTGGACTAGCAGACAATTCAAAACACCGAGCCTGACGGCGTGAGGACATCGACCACATGCAAGGTCAATCACAGATCGTTCTGAATGACATATTTTCCGATGCAGAAAGGGCCTTGTCGGTTGCCTGTCACTCTCCACGTCACATATCGTTTCACATGTTATCCGGTATCAATCACCCGAGAGTGCAAAACATACTCTTGCGCATCTTGTGCAAGTGAGAATACATATCTATGTGCATCATACATCCGTATCAGCTTCGAAATGCAACGTTCTTCTACTACACTTTACAGGCGTGGCTCTCATAGCCTGCCCTGTATTCGCACAACACATGTACTACCTCTGACTTTCAAACCTCCGAAAAATGCAGTATGCAGGGCCGGTGGCAATGGCACGGACCCGAAGACAGATGTAGAGAAGCAGCGAGAAGTGACAAAGATGCTGCTAGCTACCCAAAAGAATCTGCTGTTGATAAACAACAGCAGGGTGAAGATGCAGGAAGAGCTGGCGATTGCTAACAGGAAAATACAGGATCTTGGTGCGAACACCGCGACAAAACAGGGCTATCTTATGCAGCAGTGCGTCCTAAGCTCGTTCTCACACAGAGCTTTTACTTGTGCAGAGCGTGACCTGGAGAGGCTGAAGGCAGAGCAAGTTGCCGCTGAAGCCAAGGTGCGGATTGAAACGGTCACCCAGTAGAAGCCCGCCAAAGTTCGCTGACAGCAACTGTCAATCTGGTATCATCCCATTGTATATCAACCCCACACGTCATCTTCTTACTGAACAGAAGTAACCCTTTATTCTGCCGCATCGTCCTGCAGGCCCTCAAAGAGCTTCAGCTACGAGAGGCACAGCTGAAAGAGGCCTTAGCTGCTGCTAAAAGACCCAGCAGTCCGCCAAACCCCATGCCACCTCAGCAGTATCAGCAGCAGCAGTATCAACAACCACATTACCAACAGTACCAGCAACCACCACCGCAACCCGCACAGCAGTACCAGCAGCATCGACCACCATCACCGCCGCAGCAAATGCATCAGCCACCACCACAGCAGCAGATGCACCACAATCACCACCAGCAGCAGCCACAGCAACAGCAACAGCAGCAGTATCAGATGCCGCCTGGGCCACCGCCTAGTCCTGTGCCAGCACCTCCAGCCATCATCAATCTAACATATGTCACTGGTTGGCATAACGCATTCATTCACTATTCAGTGGACGGCAAATGTAAGCTACCTGACCAAATCATTACAGTTCAATGTCTTCAACCCATCACAGTGCTTTGCTATATGAAGTCGTTCTGTCTGTTTTGCCAGCTAGTTGGCTAATGCCGCAGCTATCCAGTTGCTGCTTTTCTAACTAGGCTGGCACATTCACTGCTGTTAATGTAGCAGTTTGAGTTGACAGTTATGCCAACCTGAGCACTCTGTCGAGGTGAGTTTGCATGTGCAGATCACTGTTTGATTCAATCGCTGACTTGCTTCTTCTGCGCCTGTTTGTCTGCAGCATGGACCAATGTGCCTGGCACTCGCCTGCAGCAGGATGGTCGTGACCACAACACAAAGACCATCACAATTGACGGCAGGAGAGTTGAGTTTGTGATGAACAACGGCGAGAACGATTGGGACAGCCCTGGCAGATATACAGACAAACCAAAGAACTACGAAATCACCAGCCCTGGCAATTACAGGCTGAAGTCAGGAAAACTGGAAAAACTGCAGTGACAAAAGGGATCACAACATATACTGCCGGCACTTCCGGCAGTGGTTGCGACTGCCAGCGCTTGCTAGAAGCTACAATTGTGGTGTTGAGGCAGCTGTGGACTGGTTGTGTGTGCTTTGGGTTTAGTATAGCAGCCTACCCGCTGAATCAACAACAGTAACAGCTTTCAGTGCACTTTAGGGAGGACTGGAGGGATGCTGCAGGCCCCCTGGTTGGCCCAGGAGTGGATGGCATGCGGGTTGTATTATCCTACAAATTGTATTGTGTCCAGCCGGTTGTGATGTGCGCAACTGGTGTTAGGTCTCTCGGCAATGGTTGCCAGCAGCACAAGCTGTGATTCCCAGCACAACACGTAGTACATGTCCTGCCCTGCTGTCTCGGTGATGCTGAGGTGCAACTGACAGCTGAACATGTCTGCGGGGTGGTGGTATCATTCATGCATGGTGCATGACATTGTGTCTGATGTTACGTACAGTCACCATGCAGATGAATCATCAGTTCCACTCATCAACTACATGTTGCTTTTGTCATCAAGCTGGTGCATGCCTTGTTGCACAAGCTGACAGAGAAAAAAAAGCTGTAGTGGTGATGTGGACACCATTGGTCATGCTGCACAATGCAGGCTCATTTTGTGTGATCAAGTGTGTTGTCAGCTACCTCATCAGTATCAGTAGCAGGAGATGCAACACAGAGTATGTGTCCAGCCTATCACACACGTAGCAAACAGTGTATACTTCGTGGCCCCCGCCTCATGGTTCAGTTGACGTCACAGTAACTTGTTGCACCCGGCAGGCCAGCCATATCAATGGGCCGGGGCTTGTGATTTGCTGATGTTTGCTGTCAAGTTTATCTGCACATATGTGTCAATATGCCATGTCCACGATGTGCCTTTTTATGTGGAAGGTTGGTGTAGTGTTGTAACACCTTGTTTGTGGTGTTGGACCCAGTGGGAATAGCATGACTATGTTGCACTGACCCCGTGCTTGCGCCCAATCCAGCAGCTCTGCACTGCAGGTGGTCTTGCGTGAGCCTGATGATTATGTTTCCAGTGTGTACCGTTGAGACATTGGCAACATGAACAGCCTGTCTGAGAGCCATATTCCATCGACAAGGCTCAAGCCTTGTTTACTTGTCACTTTTGGAAACATGCCATGTAAGCGGCTAGGTACTACCTGAGCATACAGCAGTGTACCATACACCGGGTTACTGATGTGCCATCTGAGGCTGCACTTCGGCCTGGCCACTGACCGCACTGTGTCAGTACCACAAGTTGCCTATGGTATAAAGACACAGAAGCACATACAATGTGGTATGCTGAGCATTCAATGCTCAGCATGTACATGGCATATATACATGAAGAGGAGCCTCCTCTTCATGTTCGGCACCTGGTTATGCATCATGCAGCAGGGCTGTAAGCACTGGTATTGACACTCGCTGTGATTGGGATAACATGCTGAAGTCCTTTCTCGACCACAAACACCGATATAACCATTCAACGGCAAGCTACCTGCACACAAAGCCATTTGGAATGTGATCGGTCAGGAGCTCGTCCTGCCAGCGAATTCCAGTACCACAGTTACTTACGGCGGCGGCCCATTGTGTATATATAAACTACCCATCAGCCATAGCAAAATTGCCATCGGCGGCCCATTGTATAGATGGCATTTGAGAAGCAAGGAAACTGTTGCTGAATGCTACTGCTCCTAGCTGCTCAGACCAAGTCTGAGTAAACCAGCAAGGATAGCGCTGCAGTGATGCTAGTGTTTAAACGTTCTTCAAGTTGTTGTTGTGTGTGGATTGTGGCACCACACCACTACCACTGCAACATATCAATGCAACCATAGTACAACCAACAATATTGACTGTCAAACAATATCAAACCTTGCCAGTCACCAGCTTGTAATGAAAGGCTGCTCGGATATAAGGTTTGCATTACTAAAGATGGTTCTGCTGTCAGCCTGCAGAGGCATATCTAGTGCCGCTTTGTCTGGATTTCTGGGGCCAAGACCATCGAGCCACAGTGCTCCTATCCGTTGGGCAACAGTAAACAATCACCAACACTTTGTCCGCTGTCGTCTGTAAAATCTTCACTGCAAATGCATAACAACTCCTGCTGTCCGCACTGCGCATTAGATTCATCAATAATTTCATCACCCATACAGTCCATGCCTTGCGAGCCCCTCCAGCACCCCTGCTGCCTCTGGTTTGTCTGTCAGCACAATCCTTCCGTGATCATTCTGCTCATGATACCACTTCACCAGCTCATCCTGGGCGTTACCAACAATGATGGCCGGGCACTTGCCGTCAAGCATCAGGATGTCATTGCAGCTATCACCGGCAGTCGCAACTCTCTGGGGCACATGATGTCACAGTGGCAGAGCAACACATCCACAAAAATGATTAGCAGAAGAGCAACACAGGAGAAGCATATGTTGTGAAGCAGAACATGTTTGTGGTCACTGCTGCTTGTCACAAGCATCCATGCAGAAAGGAAGTTGGCATATGCAGCAACGATGGACAGACACTATCTTCAGCACATGGAGCCTAGAGGGAGCAACGCTCAGACACCCACCTCTACTGGTATGCCGTAGACTTGTCTGACCCACTCCAGTGCCTCCAGCTTGCCTGCCAGCTTGTGAACCACATCAACATACCGCCAGTCACCAGCACCAGATATGATGATGCGAGCCTGAATGTCACAACACAAATACTCTCATTGACGTGGGCTTGGTGCATGCTGCCCGCATTTGTTTGTCAGTATTATTGCTCCTGAAGGGTCACCCTTGAGCAAGCTGAGCGGCAGGCAGCATGTTAGACTATGTGCTTGCATCATGCAAGCCCAGGTGTACAGGGCCTGGACACAACCACAAGCAGGCTGTTACTTAACATTTGGTTGTCAGATGGTTCTGCCATATCTCACCTGCAGGTTCCTCTTGTCAATGTTCTTCTGCAGTTTCTCCATCAGATCATTCAGCACTGCTGTGTTGACCTGCAGTGCCACCCTGTGAGGATGTTCCTGACCCTTGTCCAGCCACTTCACTCGTTCGCCCTCCTTGTTGTACACCTTGAACATATCTCCACATGCTGATAGCGCCTGCAAGCAACAATAGAAGGCGTAAGACGCCAAGACGACTTGTTGTCTTCCATCACTGCTAAAATATCTCTGGTTGTTATGGCTAGTGGTACAGAGACACTGGATACAAGCCCCCAAATCTATTACCCCCTCCCTCCCACATGACTTGCATGGATCTTCACCTGTTGCAGGTCCCATCCTTCATCCAGCCTCAGTGACCAGTTCTTATCCTCAATCCACTCCACCTCTGTTGGGTCCTGGAAGGCTCTCATGCCATCAGGCAGATACCAGATCTTTGTGCCTACTGCTGTGATCAGCACATCAGGGACTGCCAGCATGGGCTTCTCCTTCAGCAGCCAGATGAGTTGACCTTTGCTGCGGCCGGTGTTGTACACCAGCACGCTGCGTGCTAGACAGGCACTGCTCTCCCAGTACTCCTGTGTATTGGTTGGGACAGAGAGGTGAACAAGAGTCAGCAACACATTACAAAACACTTCTGGTGCAATCACCATGATGAGCTGATGCACCATGATGAGCTGATGCAGCTATCTACTGCGTTGAAATCAGTGTTGCTGCGTGGTTGCGGCTAGTGTGCATATATAAATCTGCTGCTCCTCAGCTTTGCTGCAGTGATCGTGCCCCCATGCTGCAGTGATCCCCCCCACCCCCACCCCCCAAAGGTACCATATGCAATAAAGCACCAGCCATCAAACCCTCACTTGGCACTCCAACACCCAGCTTACCTGGAACTCTCGTGTCCTGGCATCCATCCAGAACTGCTCCTTCTTGTCAGAATGCTCATTCACCATGGTGCCATCAATGTCAGAACACTGAGACAGCAGCAGCAGCAGAACATGTTGCAGGCTAAGCCGGCAGCTTGCAGCGCAGCTCGGTACATTCAAGAGTGAACAGGGAAAAGTTGAGCATAGGCAGCATGTTGCAAGGTAACATGTGACAGCTATTACCAAAGCTTACCAGCAGTACAGGTGGTTTGCTGACAGTGTTGAACTTTGTCAGTGTTCCAGCCTGTAGCTTCCAGCCACCAGGCCACCTCATGCGGTAACAGCCAGCCTTGTCAGTCTTGTCAGGAGTGTCAACCTTCACCAACTGCATGCAATCACAGTGCAAGCACCGTGATTGATGAACAGTAATTAGCAGAGGTGACAAGGGCACCTTTGCAAGACCCAAACACGATCAGACTTGCACAACACGCGCATGATCTGCTAGGCAATGTCACTTGGACAGAATACCAGAGGCGTGACCATGGAAACTGATACCGATCAATCAACCACCCTGTTATAGCTTGTTAAAAGAAACCAAGTACACATATGCACAAAACTCAGCAGTAGAAGGGCACATACCTTGACAAGATCCAGAGGTGATCCATCATCTGCCAAGGGTGCAAACCATCTGGCAGCAGCAGCATCCTCAACGCCAGCTGCCTTGGTCGCCACGTCCTTCTTGCCATTGCTTGATTGAGACTTCTTCTTGCTGCTACTGTCACTGCCCTCGTCATCACTGCCATCACCCAACCGGGGACCCTGCAAGTGCAGGACGATCAAGCAAGAAATTACACACACTGTGTAAGCCTTTGCCAAGCTATTGCAAGCCTCAATCTGTTGTACCTGATCTGAATCATCGAGCTACTTTGGTATTCTCGCCCAGACACTAACAGCTGCAGATAACCCTGCATGATTTCACGGACAAGGGACGTTCAACACTAACGAGCCAAGGAGCCAGTTACTGCATTCACTCACCTGTATGAAGAACTTGAGGCTGTATCTGTCTCTGTCTTCTTCTCCCACTCCTGCTGGCAGAGCAATGAGTGCCTGCTTCCACCTGCTGTTGTCACCTGATGGCTCAGCCCTACTGGGACTGTCATCCATCACCACAGATGACCAAGATGATGAGATGGGCTGAAGAACAACACCATATGAGGTTACAGCAGGACAACATACAGACATGGAGCAGATTACTAATCAAGGAGAACAGCTGATTGAAGCAGGTAGTACAATCCAAAGCCAGCAAGCCTGACTAGCTGCCTTGTTTTGAAAGGTAACAATGAGCGTAGACTTGAATGCACATTGCAGGTGTTGCACTTTTGAGTCAAAGGTAGCCTGATGTACCATGACGTGATAGAAGTGCGCCTTGTCTACTCACATTGCCATCCTTCATCATCTTATACATGACAGTACATTGCTTCCAGCCAGTGGCATAGAAGAGTGAAAATGCAGCAGGCACCCCAACAGTTATCTGCAAGGCACATCACACAAACACAATACAGCTTACACACACTCAACCCACTGATGGCATGTACTCCAGGACAACCAGCGTGCAGGATACCGCAAACTCAGGTCAGCATATGCTGACCCTAGCTTGTTGTTTGCGGAAAGTCTATGGAGACACAGCGCCATCACCACATTGTGTGATCTGGCGCCCTACAGGTGCGGTGCAGCACACACACTTTGCAGCATATCACACAAGCTGCAAAGGCTGGGATGCAGATGATCAACGTACAGTGGTCCACTTATAGTCTAGGTAATGTTCATCTGCAGCCATTACCTTGTTACATGCGACACGTCTCCCCTCATTGTTAGTAACGTCTTCCCTCTCATACAAGTCGCTAACAGCCATGACTGGATGAAGGTCAGTACTGTCGCCCACCAGGAACCTGAAGTGATACTCCCCGGGCTGAAACAACACAACCACGACATGACAGGGAACACAGCAGCGCTTGAATACAGTAAAAGAGAAGGACTTTGCATAACAAGCATCACAACAGTATTGCAACCTCCATAACTGCACAGGAATGTCACAACAAGCACCAAACAACTGGTTGAAGTGTTGGCGGTCGCTGGTGCTGTACACTTTGCCAGCAAACTGCTGGGGCTCCTGTGAGCACTCTGATGTGCATGGCTTACTGGGAGACTGAGCTCTGTGTACCACTTTGAAGTTCCCTCCCGCTGTAAAGGAGTAGCCACACGCCAGTTGGTCCAGCTGCCTATGACACTGATCATTGTGTTGCTGCGTGCTGCTGGACTACCATGCTTGAAGCAGAACTCAATGTGACAGTTCTTCACACACAAGCGTTTGTTGTTGATGTTGCCCTGCAATAGTTCAGAACGACAAACCTCATCTTGCGACATGTCGTATGAACAGTAACCAACACCTGCCTGTGCTCTTGCAACCTTTATCTGCATGCATGCAGGCAGTCAGCTGCTGCTGCTTGAGTCACCAGTCAATAGGTGCACACAGAAGCAGATCATTATGCTGTATCATGCTGACTGTTGGCTGCAGGAACATACCTCGGGATCCATGACCAGGGGATCTGAAGGGGCGATCCTCCACCTGCCATCCACGTTATACTTGTACTCATGATCACCGACTTTCATCTTGAACATGGCCACCCAGTCTCCAGGGTAGCTGCTGGTTGACGGGCATTGCATCAACCTGGTGTGGTTTTCTTGCCAAGAGCACCAGCTGCCTGTTGCAGGACAAAGGGGTCAAAATCAGGCAGAGCAAACATGGAGAGCTAGCAGTATGTGGGTCAGTTACTTGCAACCTGAAAGATGCTCTGCAACTGCGTGAGATAGTGTGCAGCTGCATGCCAAGACTAGAATCGCTGACGAAGAAGAGGTCACAAGCAGGTGGGCGCTGTTTATGGTGGAGGTAAATGCATGCCCCAGTTGGAGAAACAGCAGGACTGCGTATGCGGAATCTGCTAGGTAAGTAGAGAACGAACATCACAGAAGGATTTCTATAACAGCATTCTGCTGTATACTACTCAAGAGGGCCAGACTTGGCCGGTCAATGAGGCAGGCAGTAAGTGAGCCCACATCACAAGATACCCCGAGCAAGGGCAGCAAGTCTTGAAAGCTGGACCGCTGAACAACGTTCAACAGTGGCGAACCCACCTGAGATATACACCTCATCTCCCCCCAACTGCCCTGGCCAGCGAAACGGTACCCAAACCTCATCCAAGTCTAGCCTATCTGCATGAGCTAATATACCTGCTTGTTTATGGGCTATGATCGGCCTACTGCTGTTGCTAACAAAGCTGTCTATGCGTGGAAGTATGCTACTGGCACCATTGCTTACAAAACGACTGCTGGAGTTCGGGTTGGATAGCCTGTCCAGAGGTGCTGCACTAGCGTACACAGGCAAGTGCACAGGCCTGCTGGTGAAAGCCCTGCGTCGCTGTGGAGACGCAGCATGTGGCTGCTTTACACCATACCTCAGCATATTCACTGGTAATACTCTCCGGTCACGGAGCTGTTTTGACGAACATTACAACCGCTGAAACGATGGCGTGAAAAGAATCGGAAGCACCTCGCGACTGTGGCTGAAGGTGCCGGCAGCTTCTCATAAAGCCAGCTGAATGGCAATGTGCAGTTAGCAAACTAGCGGTTACCCTGCAGTGTGACCAGGGTCTCACTCGGAGAGCATGTGACAAGTACAATGACCGTACAAGAAATCATCTCGCGAGGCAGATAGACTAGCAACCGGAGGCTGACATGCATTGCTTCAGAGTGGGTAGAAGGCTCTCCTCAGCTCCGTTATACAAGAAAGTCACTTGTGCAGGTGTCGGTGGAGGACAATCACTGGCTCTCTGGATGAAATCTGCTTTTCATAGTTATTGAAGCTTGGTGAATTTCTATAAAGCTCTTGCTTGCAGCTCTGGCCTACTATCGCCGTGCGTGGTGCCGGGCTGATGGAGGTTGAGCGCCTGATTTGTTGCACAACTTAGGAGGACACTGCAGCCGTATGCTGCTGATGCTTGAGTTCCTCGTAGCTGTGTCGCTTCTATTGGCGGCTACAACCGGTGCGCTTCTCACAATGCCATGTCGTCACACTAGAGCACGGGTCAACAGCAGTGGCTGTGCTGTGCTCCATCTGAAAC
>LWCB01015028.1:0-21594 GCA_001630525.1 Coelastrella sp. M60 | reverse complement strand
AGTTCTGAACAGCAGTGCCAACACGTAGATGGGGAAGAATACGAATAGACGTGTTACTGCTAGTGCCATGGCGGTTGCTTGCGGACGTTGTGGTTTCCACACTGGCAACAGCTTGCCAATCAGATCACCAAAGCCATATGTAGTGACCTGCAGGTAGATAGAGGGGGATGGTCACAGCAGGGAGGGGATACTACTGTTGCAGGGGCAGCATAGAATGCACTACAACACTGTCGGCGATGCTTACTGGAATCCCTCCAATGTACATCCGGTTTGTGACCACGCAGGCTGTTGATTAAGACATAACTTGCATGTAAGGACTCGAGAAGCTGTGATACACATGTAGTTTGAGGGTCAGTATAGCTTGGTCAGTGTCCACTTGCTTGACCATGACTTGGAACATTATGTGCCAAACCACAGATGCGCTAGCATATCAACATGGGTTGCGACATCCTTGTGTTACACATTATTGCGAGTGTGAACTTGGTGCCGCTATGAGCAACTTGTTGGCTCTGACGAGGTGGGCCACTAAGGGGGCATAAATTACACTACTCTACACCACACTATGCTACTAGTAGTGCACTTGACTCACCAGAACAAGGCTGTACCAGCTTCCCAAAACAGAACTTGCAGCCATGAAAGATATGAAGCCAGGGTATATGCCGTAGTTGCATGCATACGTTAGTATAGTACTCAGCATATAGAAGATGTTGCCCTTCAGCGCCAGCCAATTGCTCTTCCATACAGAATATCCAGAGACAAAGTATTTAGGCTCTTGACTCACAGCGGAGATGTTAGCCTGCAGATAGCCGGAGTGGAAAGGCGTATAAGCAGATCAGCCAAGCCATTTGAGGGTTTACTGCGGGCTCGAAGCAAGGCCAATTATGAGCAGCAAAAATAGACTGATTCGAATCTTGCAAAATCTTGTAGGTTACAGATTCTCATATGAATCAGACAGACTAGTGACAACAATAGACAACAGGGTGCATACACCAAGATTGCACTCTACATATCGCCATGCTCATGTAGTGAAACTAGGATGATGTTGGACTAGGTTGCTGCAACAGCCCTCAGCACTATGGCGAGTTGCTCACCTGCAAGATCATGTCTTCTAGCAAAGCAGAAGCTAGACCCTTACTGCTTGCTTGCTTGAGTAGCTGACTTCCAACCACCAAACTCTTTGTACTGGACATGTGCTGGTTGTGTGTATTAGCTGCGCCAACTCCTGTTTCTCCAGAGTCACAGGCACCTTCCTGCTGATACACTGACAAGTGCCCATCAGACTCAGCAGAGTTGGGGTCTGTACCATGCTGAGCAGAAGCAGGTAATACCCCCTCCAAGTCCCTGCCAGGGGGAAAGTCCTTCCCGTCTTCCTCTCTAGCACCTTGCATCTGCACCTCCTTGCTGGCGTGTTCTGCAGCATACTCTGTTCCAAACTGCCCTGCATCCTTACCTGTCACAGGGTCACAGCTGATAGTGATGCTACGCAGGAAGCTTGGCTGTCGCACACGCCCTCTGTCCCAAGATTGCAACTGGTGGCTTTTGGATCTGATACTGTAAAAACCTGCCATAGACCCTGTTCGGGTCATATCTGGAGTCAGATGTGTGTGTACTCTACGCACTAAAATAGAGCTGCCCCTGAAACTGTTGGGTAAAGAATACCCCAGGATAGGAATATGGTCTGGAATGGAAGTGCTATGGGTGTTGAGAGGCTGAGACCGGCCACAATTTGCATCTGTCACTGTTTGCACATCTAGCTTATCCATTTCCAGTATTGACGGTAGCTTCTGTCGGCTTCTCGCTTGAGAATGTGACTTGCTATGGAAACTGATTGTAGGCACCAGAGTCACCACCCCCAGCTCTGATTCTAACCCTGTACCAGCCGCATGCCCTAGAGTCACAGCTGCAACAGCAGGCAGTATCACAAACATGTAGACTGCCAAGCCTAATAGTACCACTGCAATAGCTGCAGCGACGTACAGTACTAGACTGAGTCTTAGACCTTCTTCTGTATCGGGGAGGGCTGCTTTGCAAATGATGCGAAGGACAGCAAGCAGGGGCATCACTCCAGCAGTGCCAGCCACTATGGCCTGCATAACAACAGCAGTAACAGAAGTCACGAGATGGCAACGACATGCGCACTCTGCACTGATGGTAAAATAAAGAAAAGTTGAGTTGGCAAGATTGACAATACATAGACGAAGGAGCAGAGGGATTGAGCAGCTGCGTGGCAACCAGAAGCCAGAAGATCGCCCTAGAGCCATTTCTGCTAGCACAACGGTCATACGTACATCATTGCAAGGATATTCTTGATGCATTGCTACAGTGACCTTGCTGCAGGACAAAATCCCCCAAACTTTGTCAAGCAAAAGACACATATGCATGCACCTGCTTGCATGCAAGAGCAGCTGCTGTGTAGGCAGTGATTGCATTTACTTGTCAACATTGTATGCAGCAACTGCTGCTATGAGCTTACATGAGCAGCCTCAGACCCTAACATAGCCATCTCTCCAAACATGGCTCCAATGGCCATCCCATCAAAGATACCAGTTGCTGTCACGGTCGCCAGCAGAACCCCAACTCAGGAGTATGCAGGGGGGTGCCCTCCAACAGGTCCCACCATAAACCGGTCCCACTAGAATGACATCCATAAAACAACAACCTACTCGTGAGGGCTGCTAACAGGTGTTGGGAGGCTGTCAGAGCTCTAGCACTAGGCATCTTGACATATTGATCGCTGACAGCTGGGTGATGATAGGTCGCTGGAAAACAGATGAGCACGGGCTGATGAAATCGACCCCCCAGGTACTAAGGCAGTGAGAAGATCACCATGGTCCACTATCAAATTGCATGCACCTTGCACACAAGGTTTACCCACCACAATGATGATAACCATGAGCACTGCACCTGCCATGTGTCTCAGCTCAATACTAGCAGCCCTGCTGATGGGCAACTTGGAATCACCAAAGTGGCAAATTAGTTGCACTACGATAAAGGCCAGTTCATAGCATATGGTGATCTTTACTGCAAGCTGCTGTCCAGGAAACTGCACATCGTGAAGCAGGCATGAGCAGTTGCACATGAGCTTTGGTTGCTTGTGAAAGGGCAGGTCACCACAAACACGGTGTTTGCAATTAACCCTCACCCCTTGTTGTCAAATGATTTCAGCAGGATTGCAACAGGTTATAGCACTGCCAAAAAATTGGATTAGATGAATCAGCTGCTGAATACATTGCGGATCATGAGCCTATGTGTCATTGCTATTGTGGCACAAAAGCTCGCCAGAACAGTTACCTCTTCCTCGTAGTAGTCAATGCCCAAGCAAAAGGAGGAAATGGGTGTAAACAGTGATACCTGCAGGGGAGTACAATACGGTCACTGCTTGCCGAGAAGACACCAGCCAGTTGATGCTGTGTGCAGTTTGATCGAACCACATGAGTCTCAATCCCTTGCTGGCAGAGGTACACTGCTGCAGCCAGGTGCTGAACTGTGTCAAGCTATTGCTCGGGCCCTTGCTGCGTCCGTCGCTGCGTTTGAAGTTGCAACTTCAACCATCAACATGCAGTTGCTGACTTTGGCTTGCTTCTTGAGTGATGCTACAGCGGTGGACGCTGTTTAGCATATCTGACCAGCTGTAGCAGAACAGCAGCTTCTGAGAGCCTTGCTGTACCACAAATACTCACCCCCAGCACGAAGCCCGACAACCAAACGACTGGAATCTTCATACTGAGCTTAGCAATTGCAGATGGCACGCTCAACTGTTTTGTCAAGTCTGTGACCGAAACGGGACACTCTGCGATGGTCGGTGGTAAGCAGATTTATGATAACGGGTCAAAGTAGCGAGATAGGGCATACAGGAGTGACAACAGTTGGTGCTGAAACGTTGCGCTAAGAATGAGTGGCTGCAGAAGGCACGCAGCGTACGCACACCTTCTCAACACCTCGTACCCCGTAGCCCGCGGACTGCCGTTAAACACACTTGCGCTGAACTAAAAGGCCTGCCATCAAATCAAAGCTTTCATAAAATTTATATAAAATGATCCGGTATTAACAACATTCCCTGGCGTGGTGTGTGCATGTCCCTCTCAGCATCAGCGAACCGTGGATTGCCAGCTAGAAGCGGATTGTCGCTACCGCGGGACCAACCTGGTGATAACACAAGCTAGCAGCGAAAGGTAATGATGTCACAAAAGAAATTCGGGTCCACCTAGAAAATATTTTCTCCTCCCTTTGGCCTGAAGCACGCGCGCAGCGTTGCACTGCGTGTTGGACATGCCTCGCAGAAATACCGGTAGTGTCATTCTCCCAATCCCCAGACACCCGAAGGCCTGCATTGGTTGTGTCAAGTCCCAGAACAGTGACTCACAGCTGCAATTACTCACAGATTCTGACGTCTTTGGCAAACACACACTGCAAGACCTCATGAGCAGCACACATATCTGTTTTCAAAAAGCATCTATCCGAGCATTCAATGAACCACAAGACTTCACAAGAGCTTGGAAGGTCGAGGATGCACGACCACTGAAAATTCGGCGGGTCGGTGGCGTTCGCTCCACTGAAGGATTCCGCGGTGACCGCCGACAATCACTCCGCCGAGTGCTGCAAAGAGCTGTACCGATCGGTCACGATTTCTGCTTGTTTCGTACGCTCCTACGATTCAATCACGCTGTCCTTTATGTTGCTTCCATGCACCCTCTGAACATCATCAGGGCCATAACCATCTTAACATATCAGGTATTCAATGACTCATGGATCGGATCCAAGGGCCACGTCAGGCACAACGTCTTCTACGTGAGTCCAGGAGCTTTCCACACAGTGTTCTCATCTGCAAGCTTTGCTTGAAGGTGGAGGAGATATCTACCACAAAGGACGCACAGTGGCAGCTCATGATCCTGGAGCCAAGGTTGTAACAGGCTGACATGGAAGACCTTAGAGATGGGTAAAGAGGGGTCGAGTTGCCACGGTGGCAACTTCAACTTGTAGGCTATTACAGCAACAGGTTTATGCACCGTGAAAGGTCCCAGGCACTTGGCCGTAAGCTCCTTGCTCCTACTAGGTCGCCGATAGACCGTCTATCAGGTACGGCCACCGTGTACTGCACATCACATCATTGCTTGACGTGCCGTGGCGGCGTTAGTGGGGCTCCTTGAAGCTTGCTATCAGCATGTAGAACAACCTCTGCCTGGTGCTGAATGAGGAACCGAGTTGTCAGCACCACAAGTTCAGCTGCGATGTCAATAAGTCACAATGGGTGCTCTCCATGAGCAAGATAGAATGCGTAGTGGCCAGTACTCGTCTACTGAGACGGATTGACTGGCAGAGTTTGCTGGTCATCTTGCTGTGCACTTTCAAGCAATTGGTATGGGCTGCTACATTCTTTTGACGACCAACACGCCTTTTGTCATCTGATATGAGCAAACTAGCATCCAACTTGGAACCACCGTGCAACTTGGAACCACGTGGTAATAGATGCTGAGCACCTATTATCTTCATACATCTGATCACGCAAACCCTGAGTTCTGCAACAACCAAGCAACAAGTGTGATAAGAATTCATCAACAGGTCCACAAGCTTTGCATCTAACTATATGTCTATCATTGACACAAATCCTCAGTTCACACTCATCATCAGCATTCTTCCTGAAGCTACACGTACGGCAATGCACTGTCAAACACGCCAACAAAATATGCATAAGAATCTCAATACCACGAGAAAAGAACATCATTGAGAGATAAGACCTAAGTGCCTTGAATGGCACCGTGCAAGTTGCTTTTTATGCGGTTCAGACTTGGAGCTCATGATCTACCTGTTGCTACAGGCAGGTGGAATGGGTTGGTTCGCTCACAACGTGTATGTTCCTTGTGTCAAGCTGATATGCTTGGAGACGAATATTGCATGGTCTTTCAGTGCAGGTTCTACAATGATATCAGGGAGCGTTTTGCCCAGTTGTTCCAATCCTTCGGTGGATTTGGGGTGTGGCTGACACTGTTGTCCCATCAAGTTCTGCTATGTACACTTTCATGTCTCAGAATACTCGTATGGTTGCTGCCTTTGTGCCTTATTGCTGGTTGCTGACTGGCAAGTACCGCACCTACTGTTTGGATGGATCTGTGTAGCGTACAGACAGTTCGCTGAGTGACACATTCACTTCAGCTCATAGCCAGAGCTGTCAAGTCACTGTCACAGTGACATCATGTATTATATGATATAACAACATTGTAACTGGCGAGTACCTGTGTGCGGCCTCATCGTCCCAGTCCAGCTTGCTGCCACACAACCACTGCAACAACAGCATGACTCTACTGCTGACTACCTTTCAACCTAACTACCACTGGCAACTTGTAGCAAACTGAGACTCTCAGTCACTACATTGCATTATCATGCCAACTGCTATATCATGTCTTCATACCACCTCCAACCGCCAACCTGAGAAAACAAACAGCTAAAATACTGACGTATATCCTCATAAATAGGCACTCGAATACCATATGGAACACATCTTCCACTTGCTGCAAGGAACATCTATCACAAACACGCTCCGCACGCGATCTATTCTGCCACCTGCCTGTGCACACACAGATCATGTGCTGCAAGTCTGAAGCTCAGAAGACTACTCAAACATGCCATACTCAAGCCGATGGAATCACTCACCAATGAGGCTCTCCCTGATTCAGGTTGCGACAAACGCAGGTCTGTAAAGGGAAGTGAGGCAAACCACTTGTCATAAGTACTAAATGTGACAGAATCTGAGGGAGCTAGCCTGGGGTTGTCATACACCTCTAAACACTTCTGATTGAACCATACATCAAAGCACTGCATCAATTGTGTCACCTGCACTTTCTGAAAAGACTGTACAGCATGCAAAGCATCACATAAGTCTTGTGACAATCGCTGCAAGGCTGGTGACAACCTACTCATGAAAGAGAGTGACTGCTGCATGACACCGAGGAAAGACTGGAACTGGTGACTCCATGAAGCAGAAGCTTGAGTTGAAGGCAAGGATTGTGACCACTCCCAGTTCTCACGCATAACAACTCCAAGCAAGGTGGCAGGAGCATGTTGCTGATTGTCATCACTCACCACATGATTATCAGCCACCTTGTTCCATAATTTCAACACAGATATGAACCATTTACGACTTAAAGGGTGGCAATCAAACTCTCTCAGCAGCAAATGTCTAGATGTGGATTTACGAATTTTCCCAGCAATAACACACAGAAAGAGAAACTGAACTGCTTGGAGATCATTATTAAGGGCCTATGTGACAGACTTGAAGGTATCGGGCTGCACTGGACTGATTGGATTGCCAATGACTCAACAAGCAGGCAACTTCTCAAACAAACAGAACACAGATGTCAATCTGGATTCGAAGCCTGAGTCCAGAAGCACAACTCTATGTCACGGGAAAGAGTCAACTCATCTTGTGTTGGCCGTAGAGGAGATAGGCATGGCTATAGAGAGACCGTCTACCAGCAGTAGGTTACCCTATTCACCCAAACTCCTGTGCTCCCAAGTCAGTCGTGAAGAGCAAAGAATACTACCATTGCAGCATTTTGTTGCCGTTAGGGGCGAGAATTTCCCAGTATAAGACCTATTGCAAGGACCATCTTCCGCATATTGCTGTCCAACAGCGAAGTTGTCCCAGCCCGGCTTTGCTGATCAACGAGCTAATTGCACTCACAGTGGGTGTAACCTGGTCAACATATTCAACAGCAGGATCTTTGGTCCTTGATCCGGGTCATCTTAGCTTGCAGCAGGATCGGGCCTGAGGCTCTGCAGTCCTGAGCTGTCAAACAATTGCGAGCTGGTGATGCAAATTGTTATCCCGTGTCTCCTTTTCTTGTTGTTGCTGCTTTTGCCAATGCAATCAGAACAAGTTGTTCTTGCAAAACAACTTGGTGAGCTCGGTAGATGTATGGCCTTGTGGCAAAACCGTTTGAGTGTATTGGGTAGATGCATGACTGCCGCGGCTGGACTTGGCTGCTGCACCATGCAGTCTAATGATTAGGCAAGTAGAGGGCTCTGCATACACTCAGGCAAGCTGCTTGAAGTTATGTTTGCTTCTACCATGCCTAGCAACGGGTTCAGTGACCTTGACTCAGTCAAACACGGTGTTTTGTATATCTATGTTTTCAGAACATCTGGTCTGGATGACACCAGGTATGTCATAGCCATCTCACGCTAGAGGTCGGTTGTATAAAGAAGCTTCCCACAAAATGAGGCTCTGTGACAGAGAGTTGGCTCGTGCAACAAAGTGAATGCAATGCTGGTTGATGGAAAAAAAGCAACTGCTCCTTCAAGGGGCCGCCACCCGAAGAAGAAGCTTGGACATGTAGCAGGCTCTGAACCTTCATCGTGACCACTTTACCTGTAGTAAAGCAACGCCACGTAGCGCACGGTAGCACACAACTGCAAGTACCGTACTTGTTGTGGGCTGTGGTTGGCGGCCCCAGCTGTGCACTGCATTTCTCTGGCATAAGATACTCCGTCATAGACTGTATCGCATGGATGCCCAGAGTCTAGAGACTTGCTTGACTTCTTGCATATCATGATTGCAGCCGTGGCACAACCTCTCTTGATGCAATTGGTATACACAATAAGGAGATAATGAGCGATGCAAGTGTGTGCCATGCGGTGTGTGAGAAAAAGTTTCTGGTGGCACCAGCTCTGCCACAGCCTGTGTGACAGCCCCAGTGGATCATGCATGTACATGATGTACAGCTGTGTTAGGCACACTGATGCAGTGTTCGGTTGCCAACCTAAAAAGACTGATGTCAGAAAAGAACAATGCCGAAGCAGCTGCCGAACAGATCGTTTGTTTGGCATGAGCAGTGGATAGCCTACATCCAGTAGACGGTTACTGCAGAGAACTCTTTTGGGCTCAGGAGTGTTTAGGGTGGCAATCAGTAGGTTGGCGGTCACCCCGGTTGACAACAGCAGTCATGGCATGCATACAAGCTCACATTGCATTCATGTCGTCAATATCAGCAGATGATTGGCATGTGTATCAGCAGCAGCGCGGAGCAATAATGAGCTGGTCAAGCAGGCCAAGCAGTATCAAACACAGCAGCAGGCCCAGGTTATCACCAAGGCATGTGATGAAAGGGTCAATAATGATAGTGTGAAATTGTGGAAGATCATCAATACCATGTGCCCCAGAAGCGTTGGGGACACTGTCTACCGTGCTGTGAAGCCTCCACAGGGGAGTACCACTACATCAACAGCAGAAAACAAATTTCAGACTGATGTCTTCAAACGTTATGTTGAACAGTAGGGCGGTCATGATGGGTTGGGTGCAATCAATCCTGATTTTGACCATTAGTTTGAACATGAAAATCTGTAAAGCTTTACATCACCTGCTGGACTCTCATGATTATACTGATGCAGCCTTTTTGCTGCTGAAACCCTGGCTCCGTCTGAAATCAGATAAAGCTGGCAACTAGCAGCAGCAGGGCATTGCAAATGAGCTGCTGAAGTATGGAGGTCCAGCAACATCAGCCATGTACATGTTGCTAGCATACCGCAGCTTGCCGTAGTATTTGGAGGTTACTCACCATGTGCCGGATATGACCAACACGCCAAATTCTGGTGATTTGAGCTACTGCAGCAATTACAGGTGCATCACTATACTCAGCATTATGCACCAGCTGTACACGACTGTCCTCAACACACGCTTCATCAACTTCATAGTATGCAGAGGCAGAGCTCGGCGGTGCTCAACAACAGCAGCCAGAGCAGCACCACTGCCAGCAGCCGTCGGGTGAGCTGTAACTGCAGCAGCAGTCCAGTGATGAGCAGCAGCAACTTGTACTAGAGCAGGAGCAGCAGCAGCAGCAGCAGCAGTAGCGGCAGGTGCAGCAGCAGGTGCGGCAGCAGCATATACTCAAAATACTCAAAATGCTCATAATTTCAGAATGCCCAGTACATAATTGTTGTGGCACACCAGGTGCAGCAGCAGTAGCAGCGACATCAGACTGATTGAGGTGTCGTTTTCTTGCAGGTCTGCCATTGAGGTTTGCTGCTGGTGATGCTTTATGGTGAAAATCCAAGTGCTATGCAAACTATACAGCATATTGTGTTATTCCTTTTGCAAGTGGTTGGAATTGGTCTGGTTGTTCTAGAGATTAGACATAACCTGAAGATCTGTCTGTGACTTTGTGGCAGTCCATCATTGGTAACCCTCAGGAGGTAATTACCTAACAGGTACTAATTTGAAGACTGAACACGTCCAATTCAACAAAATCCATACTTTGTTTGCGGTGAAAAAGCTCAATTTGGTGTAAGGTATGCACGAAAAAACAGTTTGTGTCCTTTAGTTCCATTCTACTGTTGCTTGTACTTGCTGTTGCGTATATCTCGAGCATATCTAGGCATGTTCATGTTGGTTGTTACTTCATGCAAACTGTCATCACGCATAGTGACATGGATAGACTCATGGGTCAACCAAGGTGAAGTTGGCATGTTGTATGCAGCCCGTTTGCACATGCAGGCAATGCCATATGCACCTATGTGCAGATGTGTGACAGAGAATTGGCTCGTGTTACAAAGACAATGCCATGCTAGCCGATAAAGACAAGCAATTGCTGCGTATATGTATTGACATAATATTGCTTGAAGAGAGACGGCGCTATGGTCATGTTCATGGTTGGTCAAGCACCTCACTGCCTCTGCTGCCAACACACCTGTCACACGGTCTACTACAAATGACGCGCACTGCACCTGGCGATGTTGGTTATTGCATCCAGCAGATCATTTAGCAGATCTGAACATTATGTTGGCCTTGAAATGAATATAAATCATGCTGGCCTTGACGATGTATCAAGTGCCACTTCAGTGAACAGCAAACAGCAGCAGCGATGTGACAGTCCTTCGTAAAGTGCAATGCATTGTGCATACAGTATGTGCTTGCAGTAATAATAATCACTGCTTTATAGCCATTGCCTTTGCGGCCATCAGCCCCATTGTGCATGCAACACGTGCTTGCAGTATAAGAAAATTGTTAGTTGTCATTTGCAGCATTGCACTTATAACAAGCAAAGGACGGCATACAGCATCAAAGCAGTCTGCAGCAGTGCGCCCATCATCCAGAAGGGCCAGCAGCATTGCATTTCACGGGAAACTTCTGGCATGCTTTGTTCCAGTCTATTGGAAGGGATTTGAGGTTCAGTACAGCCTACCATGCTCAGACAGATGACAGAGCAAACGTGCCAGTGACTGCGCTCTTGAAGAGGTGCTACGTCGTTTTGTCAGCCCACATCAAGATGAATGGGATGAGCACCTTGATTAGGCAGAGTTTGCTATCAATGATTCAGTCAATCCTTTTCTACTGGTTATTCCCCATCCTACCTTGCTCATGGAGATCAGCCATCGTCACCCATTGACGTTGCAGGTGAAATGGTGGTGCCAGCAGCTCAGCCCTTCCCCCGCACGAGCCCTAAGCTGCTGTCAGCCTGGTTTCCCGGTCTCAGATCGCCCACAGCAGCAGGCACAGTCAACCCGGAAGCAGTCATCTTATGCTTTCACAGTGCTGGATGTGCTGAAGACATGTTCACATCTGAGGGGACTGGTTGCAGGAAAGCAGTCAGCCCTCTGCTGGAAGCTGCCAAGGCCAACAATTGGCAGGTGTGTCTAGCGCCTGCATGTGTGAGCATATCAGGTGTGTTACAGTGACAGTCTTCATCGTTCTGTGAGATACAGCCTCAGCAACGATCATCATTGTCTGTGGCAAACTTGTGCTGCTGCATGCCGCCTTGCAGATCATGGCAAGCCAGCTCCCAGGCAGAGGCTTGAGACGTCATGAACCCTTTCTGGAGACACTGCAGGTGATCATACGATCCTTAGGCTGTTGCGTTCGTGCCACAATTGACAGTGTCACATACACAGTGGTTTGTGTTCTGCAGAAAAGCAGGACTATTCCCAGCCAGCAGGCAATAGCTGCATCTGACTGGTTTAACAATCACAGCGGCATGGCAGCCAACAGGTAGAGGCCATTGCTGTGTCAAGGGTTGGTGGTCGTCAGCCTCCAAGCACGTGACATGCCATCGTGGTGCTGCGTATCTGTGCTCAAGTGTGTGCCCCAACCTGTGGTGGTGTGCAGCACATCCCCCCTCCCTTCTGCTAACATCCCCTCACCAAGGCAGCGCATACTGCTGTGCTTTGTTGCGCGCTATCCATCAATGTCATATAGTTCAAGATGCGCCTACAATGTCCTGTCCTTATGATGTGAGTCGTCTTAATCGCTTTACTAATGAGGGTGCTGCTGCCTTGCCCATTGCATTGCCTGCAGGACGTGGCCCACCAGCTCCTGCCATTGGTTTGTCCTGCAATAGAACAAACTGGAGGCCAATATGCGATTGTGGCTCACAGCATGGGCTGCTGGGCGGCATATGAGCTGCTCCTTGCCTTGAAGGCTGCAGGCTACCCTGAGCCTTCAGTGGCATGTTTGTCAGCGATGCCATGGCCCCACATACCATTACAGCAGCGCCCCTGGAGGCAGCAGAAGACCCTTGGTCAAGCTGAGTTCAAGGTAGTCGCCAAGTGATCGCAGAAAAGATCTTTGCACCATTCTCGGTGGACACAGCTCCTGTCCCCTGTTTTGACAACAGCTGTGGACGGCATCTCTATATGCAGCACATCAGTAGACTGTATTACAGGGCCTGTGACTGGGTTGTGACTGCCAGTGATGCTGCTCAATTTCGAACCTTGCATATGCGGTGTCTTGTGATGGCTGCCTGCAGGAGGAATGCAGGGCTTGGGACATTGATGAACTAGTGTTCACCAAAGAAATGTGGAACATGTGAGTATGTTAGGGCTGTCCACCAGCCCAAACTTGTCTATGCGTAGTTGCTGCATTTTGCTGATGATTATACGGGGATGACCTTTGCTTGCAACAGGGACTACCAAGGTATGTTGCTGCAGCTATACAGTTCTGATCCAGAACTGTATAGCAACCGTTGCGTTGACTCAAGCGGCTCAGACACGGTGTACTACACTGCGCCTATTGCACCCTTTACGCTGCGTAAAGGCATAGTGTGCAGGTGACTACACCTCAATCAGGTCTCACAGAGCAGTAGCCGTCAACTTGGCAAACGAGGCTGAATAAATCTGTCGTATGATGTGAAAACAGGTACGAGCCACTGCTGCGGTCTGATTTCCAGTTGTTTGACGAGTACCAGCCCAGCGTCAGTCGGCAGCAAGCCCTGACAAGACCATTCAGCTTCCCATTGAGTCTCTTCTGGGGCTCCTGTGATAGAAGAGTTGATGAACACATGGTGCAGGTGTGTGCGCAGTCATATGGACTCACCTCACCCGGAGACAATTGCTATAGCACACACACACCAGTGCATGTAATTCAGCTATGTGGGCATCCGATTGGTATCTGTTGCATGGCTGCAAGTCATCCATATACATGCAGTTATGCTGGGCTTATAGCACATGCCAACCTGGCCTCTGCCGTAAACGAGTTGTCACCTGCTGTACACTTGCACCACGGCAGCAGTTCCATGACTACTTGGTAGCACTTGTGCCCCGTTACTGCTGTTGTGAGCAGTGACTGCAGTGCTTCGCCCAGCATACTCGCCACAGCCTGTGGCATCTCGCCACAGCCTGCGGCATCTCAGCAACGCACCCTGCCTTACATGGATGCCTATGAACATCCATGCACTACTAATGAATCATGAGTTTGTGACTGTGTGATGCCTGCCTCGCAATGCAGAGATGGAGTGGCTACACCACAGCAGCTTGTACAATGGTATGCATTCAGGGCAATCACCTCTTTCCCATGTCAACAGCTGCTAAGCGAGAATGGTTAACAGGTGTGTGTGAAGTTCTGAGCAGGTGTCTAAGGCGTCCTCGAAGGATGTTTACTCATGGCAACTAGCTGAACTTCAGTACTTAGTGGCGTCCTTGAGCAGTATATGGTTCTCAAGACCGATCTCAAGCCACAAAATGTATCCTGAGGAGAAACTCTAGAGTTTGTTGACCTGCTACTGCATGGTGGTTGAAGGAGGCTCATATAAAAATGCCATTCAGTGAATGCAATCCTGATATGCAGTTTGTGGTTGAGCTGGTTAATGAGAGTGAGTTGCTATTGATGCCTGATCTACCAGATTGACTCGAATAATGTTGGTTTCTTGCCCCCATGAGCCATTGGTTGGCTCCCCACGGGTGATAACCCTGAAGGGTAACTAGTAGCAGTAGTAGAATGCTGACGTCAGTCGACTACTGCTTCAGTGCAGGTCCAACGTCTGATACCGGTTGTGTTGTCAGGTTAGAACAAAACAAACAATCAGCTCACTCCGGCCATAGGGACCTTGACTCTCAGGCCAGATCAGTGGCCGCCAAACGGAATGCACAAGTCAGCTGAATTGAGCGCCATCAGCTGTCAAATAAATTGCACCAGAGCCGGCAAAGACTGTGACGCTGCCAATCAAAATGCAGAACGAGGTGCTCAAACCGCCCACATAACGGACAAATGTTGATAATTACCGGTTCACAGTACGACTTGCCGCCGCGTCGCCAACGCTGGGTTCTTTGGCCTGGCCAGTCGAGGACAATACAGCAGCACTCTGAACAGTGGAGCCATTGATTGTCCAAATTTTGCAAAGCCGTACGATCAACAGCCTCGTTGCATGCACATGCGTCTGTTTCATGTTACGTTGAGCTGTGAGTCATGACCCCATCAATCGCTTTGGTCAGATGCAGTCTGCCGAATGCCGCGTGCCAATGCATACCGTTTTTACCATAGCAAGGACTGTACGCATCGTCTGATGATTTAAACTTCTTCAAAGGACATAGCTTTGACTTTGTTGCACCTTGCCGGGCATGGAGGCACCACAACCCAGGCAAGTATTTACTTTGACATGTTTGCACCAAAGAAACTCTGCTTGACACAGGTTCAGACGCAGCTCTGTCCTGTGCGTGCTTGCAGTGGTGGCGCAGGAGCAGGCACAAATCGTGCAGCGGCAAGGTCGAAGCAAGAAGCGACCTCTCCAGATCTCAGCATATACAGCAGCTGCGACTTTTATCTTTGGTGCTTCAAGATCCTTCCGTGCAGCAAGCGGTAAGCGTGCCTTTCTTGGTGGCAAGCGAGCGTTCTTGCAGATCGCCGTATTTCAGGCTTTTCTTACTTATATTGCTCATCAAAAACTTCCTGTGGCACCTGTTTTGGCCTCCCCGCTACTGACTGCTGTACTACGTTTGTGTGGGACGGGCGGACGTTTGTTGGGTCCGAAGGCACTTGCTTTGTATTTGAATGCCTCCACATTTGCAACATTTACCGTTGAGAAGCAGCAGACGCTGCGGTGTACTGGCAGAATCACATCGTATCCAGCTATATACTCTGCTTAGTCGGATTTCAAAATCTGTCGGTAGCGCCCGCGTTCCTCTGTAAAGTAGCGCTGTGTTCATATTCAACAGGTCCTACTTTCTAACGTTGATGCGGCAAGCCCTTACTCTGACAACTTGCTCTTGATGTGTACTGCCTCTGGCCCGGCAAGGGTCAAGCTCTGGTGTCTGGGTCTCAACTGCTTTTGGTTGACGGCTTTCACGTGTACCAGGAACATAACACGTGCTTTGGCATTTGCTCTGAGCTTCTTGTAATTGGTCGCTCTTGTTACTGCAGTTGGAGCCATGAATGGACCACGTGCCCTTTTGCTCATCCAGGTGAAAAAGCTAAACGCAGGGACCCCAGAACGCACAAGTATGACTGTGAAATGTGCCCTGCAGTTGTCAAGGTATGTCTACATGTACTTTCATTGCGCTGTTTAGGTGCAATATTGTTGTTCAATCAATAAACTCCCTTCACTAGTGGATGCAATATAGTAGTCGTCGTCTACTGCATTTACTCAGCTGCTATCGCTTTGCTCTGCCGCAAATCTTATATTCATTCTTGAATCAACCACACAGGGGCTTGAATTGATGCGCGTTGTCTTGTTCTCGCTGTGCTGCAGGGCGAGCAGTGTGAGCTTGGTGCAGCCTGCCCACACAGCCACCATGTCTTTGAATCCTGGTTGCATCCGCAGAAGTTCCGTACTATGCTGTGCAAGGACGGCGACAGTTGCCACCGTGAGGTGTGCTTTTTTGCACATGGACAGGAGCAGTTGCGTGTACCGACTCGTGACATGCCCTTGGGGGGACCAAGCAGGCTGAGGGGGGCAAATCATGATCTGCAGCTGCAACCACAGAGCTCTGCAGCTATTGCAGCGGCTGCAGCAGCAGCCATTACCAGGCCACCAAATGCTGAGGGTTATGTCACCCCAATGGGCACTGGAGGCACAAACCGACATGTGAGGTTTCAATTTCCATTGATGCATGCCAGCGGCTCAGTTTGCAGCACAGCTGCAGCTTCCAGCAACACCTCCAGCTTACCAGTGATGTCAGGCAGCATCACTAGCAACTTGATGGGTTCCACTCCCACAGACATGGCAGGCGTGGTAGATGCTGCAGCGTCTCAGCCACAGTGGGGTGCATGCAGCATTGGTTTTATGCCAGTTGCATCTGGCTCAGGGATGGGTTTGGCTTGGCATGATGGGCCAGCAGCGAGTGCACATATGCAGGTCAACACTGGGGAGTTGTACAGCAGCAACCTGATGAACAGTGGGACTGTAGACAACGGGGCCACTGCTCCTCAGGCAGATGTGGGACAGCTGTTCAGTGTGGTGCAGCAGAACAGAACCCTTTGGCGCAATCCATCAGCGCCGGAAGGTGCTCTATCAGAGGCAACCAGCCATTTCTGCATGCCAGGTGTAGGCAGGACAGGCTCCGTACCTGTGAACAGCAGTGGAGCCCTTAGTGACACCCTGGCATCATTGCTGCTCCAGCAGCAGCTGGGACAGCTCACCACATCTTCTGAACAAGGCGTACATCAGAATGCTGCGCGTTCAGGACCGCTGCCTCAGCCATTTGATGCAGCAGATGCAGGGAGTCAGCTGTCAATGTTGCAGAAGCTGCAGGCCAAGATGACACTGCAAGATGCAGCTGCCGCAGCTGGGCTCAATCATATTATGAGCGATGCTAGCAGCATGAGTACCAACCTAAGTTTTGCACACTCAATCTCAGACACAGCAGCAGTCACCAGCGGGGTTTCTGCCAACTGGGAACCCTT
This sequence comes from Coelastrella sp. M60, assembly GCA_001630525.1. Lineage (NCBI taxonomy): Eukaryota > Viridiplantae > Chlorophyta > Chlorophyceae > Sphaeropleales > Scenedesmaceae > Coelastrella > Coelastrella sp. M60. Next base: position 4,493 of record LWCB01015028.1, on the reverse strand, counting down.
GCACAAAGGGTTGTCTGGCTCAGCTGGCAGCAGCGGATGCAGTCCCAACCCACAGGGCATGTTGGGCGGGGCTGGTTTGGTCCCCAGCTCCAGCAGTCTGCTTGCCAATGCTTCAGGTGCCCCAGAAGCTACTGATGTGAACACAGAGCTGCTGAGTTGGTTGCAGACACAGCGGTTTGTACATGAAGATGCAGCCTCGGCAGATGGGGTGCTGCTTCAGCAGCCTGCAGCCCCGGCGCCAGCTGCTGCTGTTCAGATTCAGGACACCAGCATGTTGCCTAATGATGCGACCTGGGCTCTCTTGAACTCCGTTTACGGCAGTACAGCAAGCAACAACCGCCCACAAGATGTAGGATATACAAGCGCACCAGCTGCTGCAAAGTTTGTGGTGGGACTTCCTCACAACACAGCTAGTGCACTCGGCTGGCTGAACGATGGCTTGCGTCAGAACCAGCTTGCCAGCGAATACTTGTCTCACCTACAGCAGGACATGAAAGGGGGTGGCTTTCTGAGTGCACCTCATGCGATGTACTCTGCAGCTGATGGTGGTGCGGTTGGTGCCACTGGTGACAGCAATGCAGGCAGGTCCATCGACACTGCTTCAAGTTATGCAGCTCTACTTCGTGGTGTGCACACTGCAGAAGATGGTGCACTGGTGAGCTTTGTTGATGGCAAGGTTGCTGTGCAGTCGGCTTCAGCCGCAGTGTGGCCAGCCAATCTGCCGGATAACCAGCAGGGTGCTGTAGCAAATAGTCAAGATATGCTGCTGCATGGTCGGACCGCGGCTGGAGGCAACAGACAGCTGGGCTGGCTGTAGATCTTGGCCTGTTAGCGCAACGTGACGTGTAAAATGGAGACGTGCTGCTCTGTATGCAGTGGTTGATGCAGCTATCTGTTTTGCGCCTGCTTGTTGGTGTTGCAATGGGGGTGTGATCTGTCTGGTGTTGAATAGTTGTTCTTATTAAGACTTTGCATTGTGTGAACGCCTTGTATCAGGCATGGTTTTTTTGTGTTTTGCAATTGAGGTTTCAGCAAGCCCCCCTCTGAAGGTTTATACTGGGGTTTAAACTGGCATTGCTTAGTACACTACTCAGGCAAGGTATATGTTCTGGTACTAGCTCCAATTATGAGCCTGTTTTTGTTATTGCTGCTTGCAGTGCTCAGCTATTGGTTGCACTTACTGGCGCTGCTTTGTACAGCAGCTCTACAGTGTTATGGTTCTGATCTGTGCCATGCAAGAAGTATGCACTGCTTGCTTGTATGCTGTTAGCAACGCCCGTCACAACAGTCTCGCAACATCAGAAGTCCTTCACTACCTCTTCCTGTGTTTGATGAGTGTCAAACAATTGGATGCAACCATGTGTTTGTAGCCGGCATTGCTTGCAGCAGTTATGGCCTGTACTGCACAGCATCTGAGCCAGATTACTATCCACATGTTGCTTGCAGGGGTCGATATAGAGCTGCTGCATCAGCAAAATGGGGTGTATGCTCTGTCAGGTCGGCAGTTCTTCATCATCTGCCTTGGATATCTGAATCATTTTGTTTGGCATGGTCCTGTTTCCTGTTCATATTAAAGCAGACAAGCTTGCAGTTATCTCCAGCCTTGAAAGTATCATGTTGGTCGACATGCGTTATCTTGTTGCCTGATGCAATCGTCATTCACGTGTTAGTGAGCTGCAACATGATGCTGTTGATCAGCTTTTTTAACAGGGAATGTGAGCTATACAGCGGTGTGACTGTGTGGTGTTTTAATTGCGTATGCCTTGGACATACCCTTCACCCTTATCGTTATGCCTTAGTACTGCATTTGCCCGTATGTTTGTTGCAGTCCTACTCGTTCAAGACTCACCAATTTACTAGTCATCTCTCCCAGGTTGACACGGCCCCCCTGTGTTGTCATTAAGAGGAAGCCCAACAAATGGCCTACAGCTGCAAGTGATTGCCGGGGGGGGGGGGTTGTGATTTCTGCTGCATGCAGCCCTTGAGCTGCAGCACAGTCTTGACTAGCCCCTAAGCCATGAGGGTCTATCATGTAGGCGCACTGATCTCAAGGTCTGTATGTATGTCTGCAGCATGAATGGTTTGTTGCTTTGCTTGTGTCAGTGTGATCGTCAGGTGCAGATTGCATCATGGATGCATGTGGCACTTGTTGGACTTCTGTGCAGACAACATGCATCCCAGCCCCCTTGCATGTTGTCTCTGTGATCTTTCAAGATTTGTGGCGGATGCAATTGAAGTAGTGATCAGAGTGGCGAGATGTGTAGATCCACACTGTTCAATGATTGAGGCTTCTGGCATGATTGCCATGGTGTTTTGCTTGCCGGTGGATATGCATTGTGCAAGCCCGCATGCTCCCAGCACCCCATACCACTTCTTAGAAACTTCCTGGTGATGTTGCAAGGCCGACATTCATCTCGTCTTGCTCATTTGGCACAGTGCTTCCAGTACTTGCTCGTGGTGAGTGTTGCCAGGAGGATATCGCATTGGTGCTGTCCGTTGTTCTTTCGTCCATCCTTTGGTCTGCTGGCCTCTGTGGCTTTGCTGATAGCGTGGCGCATTCTGCTAGCCTGTGGTGCCATTGCCCGCTTCTGGGTTGGCATCATGCCCAGTATCATTTCTGCATCACCTGTCACGGCGTCGGAACAACCAGTGTTGTAGGAGATTATGGTGTCTTTTGTCAGTATCATCATCCTCATCATGCGAGTTTTGCAGTCCAACGATTGGTGTTAGATCTGTTTCCGTAATACTCATTTGGCATCGGTGACTATATGCGTCTTGGCTAGCGTCAGGCAAACAGTGTACAACAGTGGCTCACTTCTGACAACACTTTGTCAAGTGCAGGTGACGCTGTACGCTGCTGCTCTTGTGCTGTTTGCTGCTTTCATCCATTGTGTATTGCCTGCTACTTGTGGCAGCTTTGGAAGCATATTGTCATATCGTCATGCTGTTTGCACATTGACGGGCAGCTAATGGGTTTCTATGTGGGTGAATGCATAAGGAGGACCTGTGTCAGGGGCTGTGGACAGTTGCCTTCTCGTCAGCAGGTCATGACACCTTCTGCCTTTTTGGTGCCTTGTGCTGAGGCAGACTCTGTTCTATGACTCTCTCTTCCCTTTGTGTATGTGTGGCAGGTGCCATTATATAGCTGCAGAATCAAGCCCACTCTGGTGGCGGGGCTCTTCTGTGTCTGGTGTAGTATGTATGCAGCATACCAGCTGCGGGAGCATTATTTATGGCTTCACTGTTGCTGAGCGTTTGACAAATCTCTGCACTTGTGGTCTCTAACTGCTTCAAGGCTCCTGTTCGAAATGTGTGTGGATGCCTGTTAGCTCATGCAGCACATGAGTGCTGCAGTTTGTGTGGGCCTTGATCTGTGGAGAACAACCTCTTGAGCATTCTTGACGATTGGTTCGCAATTACTTCCTTGACACAGGATAGCTGTTTGCTGAATATGTTTTGAGGTGAAACATATCATGCTGCATTACGTGTTAGCCGTGCAGCCTGCTGTGTTTTGCAGTGTCCCGCATCATGTAAACCCTGTAGCTCTGGCATTGCAGTAGTCTGTCTTTCTGTTCTAGGTATGCCACTCATATGCAGTTTACATCAGCACTTTTCGAAGTATGAGTTCACATGAGGCAGATCCACATCATGGAGGTCTCTGATTGTAGCTTGGTGTGAGACTTGAGAAATTGTCCCTATTCTGGTTGTAGATCGTGTCACTGGATGTTCCCTGATTCAGGGTATCACTGCATTGGCATTCTTGTGCAGCTTACCTGTGCTACAGCTGCTGCTTGACCACAGCTGTTTCTTGACTAGCGGCTTATTCCTCGCAGCTTTACTTTAATTCAAGAGACTGTTACCATTGCAGGCAACAGTGCGTGTGCACACTGGTACCAGTTCACTTCATCACAGAGGTGTAGCAGATCAAACGTCTGCCAGGACACATTCCTGGTTGGCCTGCTTGCATGTTGGTCCAATTGGCAATGCTGACAATTATGAATCTGCCATGCCTCGTGCCGTTATAGAGCGGGATACCAGGATATCTTTGCTGTTGAAGCCTCCAGGTGTACAGAGTGTGCTGCTTGCCTGCTGTCTTACCCTACATAACCTTTGTTGTGGTGTCACAATCATCTGCTGAGCATGCGCCTGCCCGCTCTGCATGCGAGTCAACATCAGAACACTGGTATGGTCCGTGTTTGGGTTATTGTGAACTTCTGTTGTGGCATGCAGTAGCATTAACACAGCACCACTCACACCTGGGTGGACTTTCCTTCGCCAAGTTTTCCTTGGGTTTGGTTAATGGGGTGGGCATGGGGCTCCTGCTGCTTGACCTCTTGTGGTCTCTGAAACAAAAGCTGGTGTCTGCTTGCAATGTTTTTTGTAGCTTCTCTGATGCATGCAGGGGTGCATTATGTTGGCTTCGAAACGTGGCGTATGGGTGCTCGGGCCCGCTTGCGTCCTTTATCTGTCGAGTTAGATCACTGCGAGCTGCG